>JADRCD010223275.1:37993-75985 GCA_019843815.1 Montemys delectorum
AGAAAGAAAGAAAGAAAGAAAGAAAGAAAGAAAGAAAGAAAGAAAGAGAAAGAGAGAGAGAGAGAGAAAACAGTAGACACTGCTAAGTTGCCTGTTCCAGTAAGCGATCCTCCATCAAAGCGCCCTGAGAGCAACCCTGATCCAACTCAATGAGGCACGAAAAAATCAGAGAAGGGTTGGCAAGGAAGGAAAGGGCAGCGGGCATGGATGAGGGACGGCTGTGGGTGGCATCGGCGCGGTTGTACTACTTACTTTCCCCACTGCTGTGCCCAAATACCTAAGATGCAGCAATTTACAGAAGGAGGGGGCTTGTCTTGGGGTATGTAAGAGGCTACAGTCGGATCACAGTGGGGAAGCCATGGCAAGAGCAGGAGGCAGCCCGTCATACTGCAGGAGCAGCTAGGAAGCAGAACTGAGTACTGGTACTCAGTACTAGTTAGTACTCGGCTTGCTTTCTCTATCTACTTTAGGATCCCAGCCTGTGGAGCGCTGCTGCCCACAGTTTACATGGGTCAATTAACCTAATCAAGATAATCCTTCACAGGCACTCCCAGGGGCGTGTCTCCCAGGTGATACTAGATCCTGCCAAGCAGACAACCAACGCTAACCACCACAATGAGCAAAAGATATACACATGTACAAAGTTGTCCAAAAATAACTTTTATTTACTATCTTAAAACGCACAGCTCAGTAGCGTTTACACATTCAGTAAACCATAAGCATCTAACCACTGCCGTTACCTTATTTGGAAACATATTCAACAACCCCAAAAGGAGCATCATACCTATTATACTCTGTGAGTTCAAGGACAGCCTGGTCTAAAAGCTGAGTCTGGGACAGCCAGGGCTCTGTCACACACACACACACACACACACACACACAACCCTGTCTTGGGAAGAAGAAAGGAAAGAGGGAAGGAAGGACAGAGGGAGGGAGAGAAGGAAGAAAGAAAGCAAACCCATTCCTATTAAGTGTAACTCGGTTCCTCCCTCGTCCAAGCCCTGACAATTCCCAGGCAGCTGTCAGCACCTAACAATTTGTTACATAAAGGAATCATACACTGTGTGGCCTCCTGTGTCTGCTATCTTTATTGTAGCATAATGTTTCTGAGATGAGCCTGGGTGCAGGAAGGATCAGCCCTTCATTCCTTTCCTGTAGAGGAATTCTAGAAGAATCATTGTATCTAAGGTAAACACCAGAATGAATAATTGTTTTCTAGAAGTACTTTCTAGAAGACTCTGAAGAAATCATTGTAGAAAACAGTGATTGTTTTCTGTAATCTATAGCATTGCTTTTATGGGGGAGCTTAATGGCCTTTGCTTGACTTTGGTCCCAAGATGGTCCTGGCCCACTTAGAATGTCTTGGGCACTGCAAACAGTGCAGGACTAAATGAAGATGAGAGTTTCGGGCGTGTGAAGTTTTCTTTCACAAAACATACAGATTGGATTAGGGTCTTTGGTGTGAGGAAACTGTTTTACCCAAACAACTTTTGTGTGGCAATCAATAAATATGCTTTTGTGCAGCTGTTCGAGATCCAGTCCACAGAGGCCGGGACTCCCTGCTGCCAGCAAGGCCGTAATTCATCCTTGAGTGACCCTCCTTTGTTGATCGTCTCATGGAACTGAGAGCACCAACACCTTCATGGCTGAGGAGCATTGCACTGCACAGACAGCACTGTACCCGGCTGTCCATCCGCCGATGGATACTTAGGTTGTCCCACCTTTGCTGTTGGGAATAATGCACAAACGACAGTCAGATGCAGAGTTTGTCGGGGGGGGGGGGTCTAGCTTGATCACTCTGTGCTCCAGACTTGAACAAAAAGGACTTAGTAGACTGTTTTGTCTTCTAACAAATAAAATGCAGAGTTTGGCATCTCATCCACTCTAGGGTCTTCCATCTGCCCTCTGCCCTGGCAGCTGTGGCAGAGGGTCCTGTGCATACACTCCCCAGCACCCACTCCACCATGGTAGAGGGTCCTGTGACCCTCTACCATGCATCCTGACTGCATCCTGAGGCAGTCTTTTCTGGCACACAGTACCCTTCCCACCACCCTGCACCCTAGCCCATCGTCTGTCTTCTAGAACTACCCTTCCCACCCAGCAGTGGGTCCAGGTTCTAATAGACTCCAGGAAGCATATCGAGAGCACTGAGACAAATACGCGCCTCTTTATTCCCACACAGCCAGATAAAGTCTGATTGGCAGTTCTCTGGACACTTGTTCACAACTAGAAGTAAGACCATGTTAAAAAATAATAATATCATAAGACATAGTGACACACATCTACACTCCCAACACTGAGGAGACCGAGGAAGAATAAATTCAAGGCCAGCCTGGGCTACATGGCAAATTCAAGACAAGCCTGAGCTGCATGGCAAAATTCTGTCTCAAAACACCAAAACCAAAAATAAACAAAAACAAAAATCCCCATAGTATCATTTATACTAGTTCCCAGGAAGAAGACAAAAAAAAAGAAAAAAGAAAAAAATTAAAAAAAAAAAAAAAGAAAGAAAGAAAAAAGAAATGTTCTGCAGGCTGAGTGGCTTAAAGCAACAAAATTGCAGCCTTCAATGGTTCCAGAATCTAGAAGATGGCCTCTAGTGTCCACAGGGCAAACCCCCCTGTTGCCCACAGACCAGGATCCTTTCTCAATTATCCTGGCTTGTGATGGTAGCCACAAGCAGTCCTTGGCCCTCCTTGGCTCACAGCTTCATAGCTCCACTATGCCTCCCACCATCTCAGGGTGCTCTTCTTTGTCTCTTCATATCATTTTTTTCCATAAGCCACCAAGAAGAGATAATAAAAAAGGCAAAAACAGCGGAAGTCTGTCTGGATTACTCCAAGTCAAACACGACAAGTTTTATATTGATCTGGAATTCCGAAGGAGGGGGGGAAGTGATAGAAAACTAAACTGTGCGGTAAGGGACTACTGAAGAGCTTCAATGTCCAGGAAGCATTCACAGAAGACATCCAATACAATATTGGTGAAGGTGACCAAGCCTGTCCCAGAGATGGGTAATCACCCGCTCCCCGGGTGAGGGGGGGTACATTTATGTTATCTCCAGCACAAAGTCACACTGCTGGCACAGATGGTTTGCCCACTCAAGAGCTCCCCCAATAGCCAGGTATAGTGGATAGAGAGGCAACAGCCACAGCCACAGCGACAAGCTAGGGCCACTCTGACTCCGGGAACCAAGCAGGCGCCACGAGAGGAAGCAGGGCCTGGTTCTCCCTTGGCCCTGGGTAGAGCTGAGCTGAGTAAGTCGGGTCTGTTGAGTTCATCAGCCACAGAAGCACGTAGGAAGGGTTCCTGGAAGAACTCCCGGCTTCATCAGCACAAGGGCACAGAGAGGGTGCCTGAGGCTTACAGAGAACTAACTGAGACAGCACCTCCTATCCACGCTTTGTACTCAACCTTGATCTATGAGGGAAGCAACCGATACAAAGGGATTAAACCCGTTTATGTTCGCTTTAGTATCTTCTTCGTCGTGAGCCTCTGCAGTCACCTGACACTTGTCGAGAAAAGGCGACAACGCACATTCAGGGTGCCCCACCAAGCTCTTTCTCTGTTCTAGGATAGTGGTTTGGGCTGTTGCCTTGTCCTGCCCATGCTCTGGAAAAGGCTGTTATACAGGCAACATAATGCTGACCTCTGACTGTTTTGAAGATTTGTAAAGCCTTGAGAGAGACAGCCAGGTTCAACAGTACATCCACCTACCTTACAGTCCTACTGGGGCTGGTTAATTAAAAGGGAAAAAATGGGTTTTAAAACAATAGCTACAGAGTTTAAATTCAAAAGGTATCCTACATGGGTGGAAAAGGACATTCCCACAAGCCCTAAGGGTATTGAATAAAAACCCCCAAACCAGGAGTGGGCTACCTCCTGTGAGTTGTTAGCCAGGGAAGCCCCCGAGGCCCCACAAACTATAGAAGCTATTGCTGCTGCTTTTGGTTGTGTGACAGAACTCGACGGTCAGAGTATTGCTGCAAACACCACATGTGCGTGCTCTGGCTGTAAGACATGGAGGAAAAATAAAATGACTGGACTGGAAATTCCCACCCTGCTGGCTGGCCCCTGCAAGGGGCCATATGGGCTGCTGATGGAGAACTGTCACCAACATTCCTGGTTAGCTGCGGACCCTGTATGCTTAAATCTGACAATATGAGCAAGACGTTCCTTCTTGTGCAATAGTGGCTCAGCTGTTGTGGGTAAGCTCAGCCTTGCAATTGGATTTAAGGTCCATTCCATTCCACAAGGGGAAGATCAAGCCTAGTATAAGCCAGAACCAAAGAAGAAGAGGGGGAAGGAGGAAGGAGGAAGAGGAGGAGGAAGAAAAGGAGGAGGAAGACAAGGAGGAGGAGGAGAAGGAGGAGGAGGAGGAGAAGGAGGAGGAGGAGGAGAAGGAGGAGGAGGAAGAAGAGGCAGTGGTAGTGGTAGTAACTGGAGAGGTCATAGTTCCAAATGGTGAAGCCACTTCTATGGTTTTTCTAGATGGACGTGATGTGCCTGTCAAATTGCATTCTAAGCGTGCGGTTTATGTCCATAGATCACTGTTACTATCAGCTTCACCTCATAAGCACTTAGTGACACTATAGAGAACTAGTTAATGCTAATTTGTTGTGGTGTCCAATTTCTTAGCCATAAGTGGACATCTGTAGTCACTCCCTCCAAGGCTCAGGAATTGTTATGGAAGAGGGGGATGGGAATAATGTAAGAGCCAGAGGAAAGGGAGGAGTGCTGTATAACTGACTTCCTTCAGTGAGAGACTGTGACGTGGAAAGGTTAGATAAAATAAACCCTTTCCTCCATAGGTTGGTTTTGGTCATGGTGTTTCACCACAACAATAGAAACCCTAAGCATTGTCCTTCCCCACTACAGCTACTGAGACCTTTATGTGATCAGTACATTGAGAAGAGCGTGCACTAAGCCTGTGCTGACCTATTGGCTTCCCTCCCTTCCCTCTTTCTTCCTTACTTCTCCTTCTTCTTCTCCTTCTTTCTCTCTCTCTGTCTCTCTGTGTGTGTCTGTCTCTCTCTGTCTTTTTCTGTCTCTCTCTATGTGTGTCTCTATCTCTCTCTGTCTCTTTCTGTTTCTGTCTCTCTGTATCTCTCTGTCTATCTCTGTGTGTGTCTCTCTGTCTCTCTGTCTCTCTCTGTGTCTCTCTGTCTCTCTTTCACACACACACACACACACACACACACACCATAGAGGAACCACATTCTATGCAATGTTTAACATAAAAAGCAGCCAAGTACACAGACAACCGCCTCGCCTCAGTCCTGGTGTTGTGTAACAGTTTCCTCCCAAATTGAAACATTAAAACATTCTATCCTACAGGGAACATCCTTAAGCAGGAAGGTAACCAACTCAAAAGAACTTGAGAAAGTTCCAGAAGCTGATCAGATTCACTAGGCCTCTCCCTGACAGAATAATGGAGGTAGTGAGAGTTCTTCTAAGACTAAGCAAAGCCAAGCAAGCTGCAAAAAAAGATTCTCAGACCAGATCAGTTGCCTGGAAGAACATCTGAAGCACCTGGAGCTGTCTGCAGTGTGTTAAGTGTGTTCCAAGTTCCCAGCTTTATCACATGTGCTGGGGTGGGCTTTGGTGAGGCATCTGTCTTTGAGTCATTTCTACTCCCTATTAGTAACCCCTCAGCCATATTTCTGTAAGTAAATAAATACAATACCTCAATGAAATTAATTGGCTCACTAAATTGGACTTTGGTAGTATCCATGCTTTGGTCTGTGTAGTGGCTATTCCTGCTTGTCACCTTGACTGTATCTGGAATGAACTACAATCCAGAATTGGAAGGCTCACCTGTGGTCCTAATCTGGAGGCTAAGAGATATAAGTTTCTGACCTGGATCTTGGCATGGAGATCTCGAGGCATAGTGGCTATGAATCCCAGAAGATTAAGACAGGAAGATCTCCAAGTTCAAAATCATCTAGGATTAAAGGTGTGGTGGCACACACTTTAATCTGGGCCACACCTTTTGCTGGAGACCTATATAAGGACATTGGAAGAAGGAAGGCTCTCTCTCTCTCTTTTGTCTGCTTGCCTTGTGGGACTAAGCAACTGCTAGATCCTTGGCCTTCCATTCACAGCTGCTGCTGACCATTGTTGGGAGTTGGACTACAGACTGTAAGTCGTCAACAAATTCCTTTACCATATAGAGACTACCCATAAGTTCTGTGACTCTAGAGAACTCTGACTAATGCAGTCTGTCATGGGCTTCCTATCTGGGGTAAGTAGGCATATAGCATGTATGGTAAAAGGATTGGAGCCCACTTCTGGGTTTGAAAACCTACCAGAACCCACCAACCCCTAAGCCCAAACTCTCACCAAATCCCTGAGCATGAAATCCCACCAATCCCTGGTTTTGGCTTGAACCTCCACATATCCCGACCCCCACCCTCAAGAAACCCTATATAAAACCTGTCACCTGCTCAGTTCTTTCTGCTTCTTGCCCCAGAAGAGGTAGCCACCCTCTGTGTCCTTCTCAATTCATCTCTTGTGTGAGGTTTCTTGTGTGCTGAGACTTTGTGGTATGCCTTGGCTTTCAACTGTCGGGATAGTTTTCCTTTCAGAGCTGTAACACATGCAAGCAGGGGGCAGGGGAGAGGAGCAGAATCTTTCCCCTCAGAGCTATAATACCTCAGCTGAGGAACCCTTTCTCCTCAGAGAGGTAACACTTACATCGCATCTTCCCAGGAAAAGTTTTGCAACCCAACATCTGGGTACCCCAGAGAGCTACAGAGTCAGAAAACCCAGCTCAGACGCCACCTTTGTCCAGTCCCAATAGGACTCCTCAATAGTTTTCTCAACTATAGAATAACCTATAGAACTATCTACCTCTAACTGTACTTGGTGATTCTAGCCCGTAATCCCAGCACTTGAAAGACTGAGAAATGAATGTGGGCATAGATTCAAGGGCAAGCTTAAGCTATATGGACTTCCAGGACAGCTTGATCTACAGAGTAAGACCTCAAATACTAGATAGATAGATAGATAGATAGATAGATAGATAGATAGATAGATAGGCCGAACATCTATCTGTGGTCCCCCCAAATCCCGGCCTACTCTATGGGTGTTTGATGAAATACCCATGATGCAGAAGAACCATTATAACTGATCAAGGAAGAAACAGAGATCATGACTACAAGAACTTCAACAGGTACCACTTTTCACTACTGTCATGACCTGGAACATCCCCTAGGCCTCCCCCATTGTCTTCCCTCTGACTCTGGCCACACCCTGTGGAATCATAGAATGGGCCACTAGAACTCTTGTGTTAGTTTACCATACACAGGTAGAAACAGCTTGTCCTTTAAGACCCCCTCTTAGACAATCCTCTCCGGCCTGCTGTTCTGATCAGAGTCACAAAAGACATGATCCCAGCAGAGGACAAGGCTATAGGGCTGACTATCTAGAGCTCTGTTCTTCACTGGTTAGGGTATGGAGGACTGGGATCTGAGGGCCAAAGAGTTGGGACTGCAGTGGTATATAGAGCAGAAATTATGTCATTAGAGCCCCTGGGCTTAGGACCCCCACCTGGTCATCTTCCTTCCCTACAGGAAGTTATGATAACACCTCCCCCACAGAAGCAGTATAGGTGGGCCCCCTACCCTTGAATCAACAAATAGTCTATGAGTTTCTGTTAATATACATTAATCAGTAAATACTTATGCAACCAGTTCACCAAGACTAAAGAAATGCAAATGGAAATGAGGCTGCGGTACTGACAGCCGTGCTAACTTTGCTCTGTCATAGCGTCTCAGGGCTTGTTGGTCTGTCATTGTTCACACTTCATTGGAGATCCATTAATACAACTGCCGGGCCATTAGCCCTGACTCTGAGTCTGAGCCTCCCTTGGGTGCTGTTCTGTGGCTGGAGCCCCTTTATTAAGACTTAGTTTAATCGCTTCCGAGGCGGATAACTGTGGAGATGCTGCTTAAATCCGGAAGGGGAGTTGGAGAATGGAATCCTTGCATCTTCTGTTTAATACGTAGGTCCCTCATACTCCTCCGGTGAGACAGCATATAAAACACTTGAATTTTTAAAACAGGGCAGGTCACTCGATTTGCAAAAGAACTCGCCAGAGTATTTCTTAAGCTGTGACGTCTGAGACAAGTCAAAATTATTTGATTTATAAAATTCCTGTCTACTAACATCTTTTCCATGTTATGGATCAAGCATAACTGTCACATAGAATTGGGAAAACAAAATGCAATTCTAATTAGAACCCTAATGACTACAGACCATAGAGCTGAAAGTCCACATTCATAAACAGAGTGACCACAAGTCACTTTCTAAGACTTTGAAGTTTCAGCCCAAAAGCCTATGGTAGGACTGTGACCTGCTGGGACACACAGAACAAGCAGATGATGCAAGAGAGATACTAATTAAAGATAACACTAGAATCAGACTGAAATTCAGACCACTGCAAGCCCATGCTCCTTACAAGGATTAATACAAAGTGGAGACTACTCTCTCTGCATGTCTTAGCCCAACACTGGGAAACACACTACCCCAACACAGAGCTGTTAGAGACACTGGGGTTACTAAAGGCTTTGCCCCTTAGCAGTGGCTTCTGTTCCTCTGAACGTAAAAGAAATTGTGTTATAGAGAAACCACGCTCTAAAGTCAGGAGCAACACAGTCTAGATGCTCAGTCAAGTGGTAATTTGTTTTTATGGCTACAAACTGGATTTTGCAAATGGCTTAGTCCTTGGGGTTGTTTTTAGAGCAAACTGAAGGTCACCCCCTCCTTGCATTCACATCACTTTCTTGCCCTGTTTTTATGAAGCAGAGAGGGCATACAGCTGAGAACAGCTCAGTAACGGTCATGCAGGCATCTGTCCCTTTTGTGAGCAGCAATTGTCTAAGCAGGAGAAAAAAGCCACCTAGCACAGTAGTTCCCAGGAGTCAGTGGATATCAAAGGCGGAGGGAGTGAGGGGAGAACCCTGAAGGGGGGTCACATCTGTGCTACTCAATAATAAACTACCATCTGCTGGGACCATCCTCTCAGAGAAGAACAGAAACAGTGACAGCAGCTAAGTCCAGAGGACCATCATATTGGTCCCTCAAAAGGACAGCCATAATCTTATGCTGAATTTACACATTAAAAGTATTCTTCATATTTCTCTTATCTTGCTGTAGACTGGTAGAACTGTTCCTCGTGGACCTACATTTATCAGTACAATAACAAGAACCAACTTTGAAAATGTTGCTCTTCACATTTACTGCCCAGTGCAACAGCCACAAGACCCATTCAGCCAGTGGGCACACACAGTGTGGCCAGGCCAATGGGGATGTTGAATTTACCATGCCAGAGTTCAGAACTTCAGGACCCGGGCTGGAGCTTTAGCTCGGTTATTAGAACGTTTGCCTAGCAAGCACAAAACCCTGGGTTCAATCCCAGCACCATAAACCAGGCATAGTGGTACACAACTGTAAGCCGAGCAACCAAGAATTAGAGGCAGGAAGGTTGGTAGTTTAAGGTCATTCTTGGCTACATGACCTAGGACACACAAAACCAATCTCAAAAAAAAAAGCCAGATATGGTGGTTCATGCCTTTAATCCCTGCTCTCAGAGTTAGAGTTTAGAGGCAGAGGCAGAGCAGATAAGTAATCTGTGAGTTTGAGGCCAGCAAGGCCAGCTAGGTCTACAACGCAAGTTCTAGGACAGACTACTATACAGAGAAACCCTGTCTTGAAAAAAATGAAAAAGAAAGAAAGAAGGAAAGAAACAAGGAAGGAAGGAAAGAACGAAAAGAAGGAAAGAAGGAAGGAAGGAAACAGTACCAGAAAACAATGTTTCATTTTTATATTAATTATTGATTAATGTTGAAATGATAATTTTGGGGGCAATTTTGTCAAGTAGAATATAGCACTTGCAGTTACTAGTTTATGTGGCTTGGGAATCTTGTTACTAAGTGGCTCCTCTGTTACATTTCTCTTGGCAGTGCTCCTCAGATGGTCAGCACCAGAGAATAGATTTTGGTTCTGTAAGCATATATGTTATTCATTTGGCACTGAAATACCAAATAAATGGGGCCCGGTGTAAGTTTCCATGCAGGGCTAAGAGTTCAGACTATGAGAACTTGATTGCCGTCCCTGTTCATCCAGCTGGTAGACTTGACATTCATTGTGGCCACTAGAGGGCAGTGACGTATATAAAATGTGACTTCATCCATTGTGAGCCTCTGGTCCCATGCAGAGTCTCCTGGGCTCTCAGCAACTAATTATTAAAGTCCAATCTTTTCCTTTCCCACTTATGTGCCATATGCCTGGGGAGAGAAGGACCGTGGGGACAAAGTGCATCCAGAGCTGGCCCTTAAACTGTGAGGCTCAGAGGCAGGTCATGCTGTGAAAGAAAGTGGATGTTCAAAAGCAAAAGTACAAAGCCCCAGGCTGTGGAATCACGTTTGCCTTCCTGGCTCTGCTACTAACAAGATGCATGGCCTGAAGCAAATCCCTTGGCCTCCGCTTCCTCCCCCACCCCTACTCGCCCCCTCCTAGAGTGAGGAGGAGGAACAAGGTGAACTTTAACAGTGCCAGACATCAGTATTCTGCAGTTTCAAGAGTAAACCCCTAAGGCCCTGTTATAATAGGTTTGATGGTCGTCTAAATGAGTTCTAATTACAGGACTTCCAGGCACAGTAGTATTTACTGTAAGTTGATGATTCAAGGGCCCCTCCAAACACTTAGCAGCAATAGATAAAATAGAAAAAGTTTCAAGTTTAGAAACCAAAGCTGAGATGGTTCCCTTAGTAAAGTCTAAAAGAGTACGTGTTAGGAACTGAGTTCAGTTAGGAAGTCTACCAGGCAAGCAGATTTGCATCCCAACCACTCACCTAAAAAAAGATGGGCACAGCCTTAGGGGTCTAATCTCAGCTGTGGGGTGGGGAGGAGAGAGGCAGCTCCCTAAAGCTCATTGCCAATTGACCTGGCTGAATCAGTGAGCTCAAGGTTCAATAAGAGAGACAGCATGTCTCAAAAGAATGTAGAAAGCCATGTAGCAAGACACCTGACATCAACATCTGTTCTACACACAAACGCATACACAATATACACACATACACACTATATACACTCTCACACACACATACATCCACATCCATACACACAGACACACACTCATGTACACTCACACACATATCATATATATATATATATACATATATAGTCATACAACGTGCACACTCACACACTCATATACACATTCTCATACAGTCACACACTCACATACACACATTCTCACACACATACACACTGACACATACATTCATTCACACATACACACTGACACATACATTCACACACACACACACACACAGTGGGAAGGATAATATGCCAAGTAGTAATAAGTGTTATGAAAAAATATTCAGGATCCTTAGAGATATAAGGGAATAGCTGATAATCATTGTTTTTTTTTTAAAGATGTAAATTATGAAACAGTACATAGCCTAAGTAAAGAAAAAAGTTATTTAAAAAAGAAAAAAAAAGTACAAGGGAAAGGTCATTACCAATGTGAACTGCTTCTGAGTTATAAAGCTGTGTATTTCCTCCCTGTCAGGCACCTAGACTGGACCCTGAATGAAACAAAATGAAAATGTGTGCATTAAAATACGTAAATTGAGTAGTATTATATAAACCCCAGAGAATTGTGCAGAACAAAGAACACTAATGAGTGGCAGTACTGAAGAAACCACCCAGAGAGAGGAAATGCAGTTCAATATCAAAGCACAGACTTACCACTGGAGCTCCTGAGCTAAGCCAGGGAGGCGCCGCCCATGGAGGCAGAGCCGGAAGTACTGAAGATGCATCTGTATGACTTGATCATCCGTCTGAGGTGACAGGCAGTGTGGTGGGCGTGCACAACTGCAAGACCTTCAGTCAGATCTCCCGAGATCAACCAAGAAGAGCAGCCACCCACTTCTTCCACTTCCTTCCCCTCAGGTAGCCTGTTTGACCAATGAAGACATACACACACACACACACACACACACACACACACACACACACGCGCACACACACACACGCGCACACACACACAGTATAGAGGAAAGACGTCAGTACTCTCTCCCGGATTCCATGAACCTTTGGAAGATTGTTATTAGTTCTAAGAGAGGTCATGAACCTGGAGGGATTAACCTTCTGAAGAGAAACCAGGGTTCCCTCGGTCATTTGAAGATGCAGAAAGCAGCTGTCTGCAAGCCAGAAAGAAAGCAAGCCCTCACCAGAACTGGACCCTGCTGGTACCCTGAACTCAGCCTCCAGCCTCCAGAAAACCTGAAGAGTAGGTGGCTGTTGCTTAAGTCACTCAGCTTTACCGGATGTTAGCGTAACAGTCCAAGCCACCCATGTGCACGATAGCCTGGGTCTGTGCTAGAGACAAGAACAGGTGCTTGTGAATTGTCCCTACCCTAGAGAACAGGAACAATCCAGTCCAGGTGCCCACAGCTGTCTGACAGAGAGGAAAGAGACAACTTTGTAACTAAGAAGTAGTTCACATCGGTAATGACCTTCCCCCCCCCCGCCCCCCACCCCCCACCCCCCACCCCCACCCCCGATGCTAACCCCGTCCCTGGCCTTGCCTCGTTTTCAATAGATCAGGAACACCTGCTCCATTGTTAAGAGCAATATTTACAAGAACATGTACTTGGACTTGAGATTGCCAAGCTTGGCTGTACCCTGCAATCTTCCAGGGTGCTTTCAGATCCACTCTCCCCCTCAGACTGTGTTCAATTGGTCTTGGTTGTTGCCTGGGCCAGAGGGTTATTTGTGACTCCCTGGGTGCTGCTCCTTTTGATCCTGGCCTAGAAGTTGGTAAGACAAAGAAAACCTTTCTCACTGCCCAAGGAGCTTAGGAGCTTGGGAGCTTGGGAGAGGACTCTAAGATCCTCTTAACAGCCCAGGACATACCTTGGTGAACCTCAGAGGCAGCTTTGGGGACTACTTCCTCTTTCCTTGGAGGAAAAACATAGCTCTCGCTAAAATCAGAAAACAGGAAGCATGGGGCGCCTGTCAGCAGAACTAGCAATCCCCCTGCATAGAGGAGAGCTCGCTCTTCCCCTGCCACTGACAAAATGGGAAGACCAGCAGGTGCTGAGACCCTTGGTGTCTCACCTGCATGTGGGAATGACCTAGAGAAAGTCTGCTCTTCCATACTACTCCATCAGGCCTAGAAAGCCCACACACACACACACACACACACACACACTGCTGGTTCCTCCTGCCCCTACTTCTCAGTTAACTCCTTACTCTTGCTGCCCACACTGAGCCACATCTTTACTCGCGCCCCACATTCTTTGCTTGTTTGTTTTTTGGTTGTTTTTGGCCAGAGCTCCTGCATTTCCTCACAATCCATTTGCCCCTCAGCCTTCCTGATCCCCGGCAGTTGGTTGTCCTAGCATCTTGCTCTGGCTGCTATGCATGCTAACACCTGAGTCTGCGCCCCCTCTCCACAGACCTCCTCACGGAAGATGGAATTGTCTCCCTGAGCCGCCATGTGTTGGCTGAATCATCTTCCTGTGTTCGTGACTCCCTGTTGCTCGTTACGTAAAGCCCAGCCTCCTCAGCAGAAACTTCCGAGCTCCTTGCAGCCTTACCTCACCCCTTCTCTCCCAACTGCTATGGCCCCAGAGCTGGGCTTTCTGCCCCACATGAGGTATGAGCCTGCAAGCTTGCTCCCCTGTAACAACTAGCTTCACACTTAAAAAATGACCCCAACCTATTTCTTACGGTCCCCCCTGCGTCCCCGTCCTGTGCTTCCCCTTATGTCCTCCAGTAGCACTGCCACCTACACTTCCTATCTAAGCCCTCTGAACTCCTGGAGAGTGTGGAGAAATTGCAGTCTGTCTTTGCTCTTCCCTCTTCATTGCATCCTGAGGTCCTAATAGGAAGCAGAAACCCCGGAGCGACTTTATTGTTTGCCACTGTGTCGGTACATAGCAGATGCCAAAACCCTGCTTCCTAGGGCCTAGGAAGCTTTTGGGTGATGGGGTGGGCAGACAGCTGTGACCCCAGAGGTAAATGACAACTGCCCCACGGGTGCAGAGACAGCAGGAAGAAAGGTGACTTGCGCTGGACACCAGGTAGCTAGCTCAGCCTCAGTCTTCAGTGTAGCTCGAAGCTTCCAACGCACTTGCTCTCACATCATGGGTTGAGAGCCATGTCTTTGGTTGAGCTGACTCAGCAGCCAGCATGGATCGGCCGAGTGCAGGCCCCTGCCACATTGCCTTGTCTTCTTTTCTGTGGGAGTGAGAAGACAGCCTGGCAAAACCAACTTGGGAGAGTTTATATGAGCTCACAGTTCAAGGTACAGCCCGTCGTGGCGGGGACGTGAGGACAGCCAGAGCTTGAAGCAGCTGGTCACATTGCGTCTGAAATCAGGAAGGTAAAGGAATAACAAATGTTTGTGCTCAGCTGCTGTTCTCCTCCTCATGCAGTCCAGGATCCCAAGCCAACCCCTGATGATCACGGCACAGTGGGTGATGTGACACACAGTGGGTGGATCTACCCACCTCAATTAACACTCTAGAAAGAACGCCCCATAGGCATGCCCAGGGGCCAGTCTCCCTGCTGATTCTTATCTCGTTTTGAGAACTGAAATTATCCATCATTCACAGAGACTGTGCTGACTTAACTCAGCAGCTGAATCCAACTCCGTTGAGAAAGCAGCTCTCAGGAGACCTGAGGCCACACTTCTATATAAAGGAGCCCTAGCCAGTGAGCTGCTGGGACACGGGTAAGTCTCTTCTACCCTATTCCCACCCCTGCTTCACTGCAGAGCAGAGCCCAGCATGATCATCTTGATCCGCAAGAAAAGGCTATAGCTAAAGTGACTTGAAGCCCTCTGGGGATCGATCACACCTTCCTTTTCAGAAGACTGGCCAGTGCTCCCAATCGATGCCAGACTCCACCCACTCCTGCCTAAGAGCCCTCAGGATCAGCCCCCACGCATGTCCGTGCTCCTTCCATGCATCTGTAGCACAGGGTGTGGGGAGTCCTGCTCAGGGCCCTAAATGACAGCATAACACACATTGAGAAGATGGCTACAATGTTGCAGTTGCAGAGGGGACTGTAGGGTGGCTAAGAGGCCACGTGGTTGCTGCTGCTGCCCATGGAAGTGTATGTGGTGGCTAATGCAGTTACAGAATCCGCTCAGTTTTGATTGCGTGATCAAACGTGTATGTGTGTCAAGGGATCGGTGGTCCTTGGGACTGGTATAGTTACAGAGTGAGGGAGGAGGCGGCGGCCACTCTGACTCCTTCCTTTATCATAGCCCTGACACCTGACACCAACTCATCACAAAGTGGCGCCAGGCTGTGCTTGGGCAAGCAAGGAAAGGGAAGGGCAGAGAAAAAGAGACTGTTTTCTGTGGGGGAGGGACGCACACAGGCTCCCAGCCTGCTGCCTCCTCTCTACTGCTGTTAAGGCCTCTGCAGCACACCATTCAGGCAGCATGGAGCTTAACAGGAGCTGGGACCAAGAGTGAGTGTTTTAAAACCCTGAAGGTCTCCAGGGAACTGCTCGAGCCCAGGGAACATTTTCCTGAGCAGAAAACCAGTGTCTGCACCACTAAGACCAGACCCTGCCCTAGCCACAGCCCCAAGGGGCACAGAGCAAGCCCCCACTATACCTCCCTGGCTGAGACCGATGGGAGACATAACATTCCTCTTGTCTCCATGAAGAAAAGTCTAACACAATATCAGAAAACTATCTCTGGGAGCCTATGGGTAATGAATGGGAGAGGTGTTACATTTCATCATGTGCTCTTTTGTATATTTTGACTGTTAGACTCTGTTTTAATATGCTTAATGTTTGCCATGTCTCTGGAGGCTGAGATGGGAGGGTTGAAAGTTCAAATCCAGCCTGGGCTACCAAGTACTAGTTTAAAGCCAGTCTGGGCTATGAAACGAGACCCTGTCTCAATAAAACCAGTAGTGACGACCTCCCTATGAGAATATGCCTCTTGCGAAGGACCTTCATCCCTCTCCAGAAGAAGAGAAGAGGAAACACAAGAAAAAGGATCTTGCAGAGCCCCAGTTCCTACCTTATGGATGTGAGTTGTCCAGGATGCTATAAAGTCACCGCTGTCTTTAGCCATGGGCAAACAGTAGTCTTGTGTTGTTGGCTGCTCCATTGTCCTCTGTCAGCCTACAGGTGGGAAAGCCTAGCAGACAGGATGCCCAGTCCACTCTGCCTCATACTGCCTCAGCCTCCAGCATGCTGGATTACAGATTTACACGACCACTCCTGGCTTCAGGGCTAGACTTTCCCAGCTCCCTCAGGACCTTCCCCCGCCACACACACACACACACACACACACACACACACACACACACACACACAGAATGCATCCCCATCCTCCGGATTCTGCCACTCATGTATTTGTTGCTTTAAATTATTAAAAGCATGATCCAATAGGAAAATACAACAAAATGTTCCCTCCCATTCTTTCCCGGAGGCTCCCAGAGAAAGTTGGTGAATAATGCGTGAATCAGACATTCCTTCCCTCTTACTTACAAAGACCTGAGCAGAACAGTGGGAAGAGGGTTCTGTCTTGGCTCACGGTCTCAGAGGTTTCAGAACGATTGTCACAGAAGAGCATGGGGAGCAAAGCTTCTTATCTCCCACTAGCAGGAAGCAGAGAGGGGTCAGGGGGTGAGGGGGAGACAGAGAGACAGAGACAGACAGACAAAGAGACAAGAGAAAGACAGACAGAGACAGAGAGGGTGACAGAGAAACAGAGACACAGAGACAAAAACACAGAGACAGAGACACAGAGAAAGAAAGAGAAACAAAGACAGACAGAGACACAGAGACAGACAGAGAGACAGAGACAGAGAGAAAGACAGAGACACAGAGACAGAGAGAGACAGAGGCACAGAGACAGAGAGAAAGACAGAGGGGGAGACAAAGACACAGAGACAGAGAGCCAGAGACAGAGAGAGCCTGTACTCACAAGTTTTCTCCTTTCCCCCTTTATCCCATCAGGGTCCCCAGCCTATGGAGTGGTACCGCTCACATCGCTCTTGGCAAACACCCTCAGGGATGCTTCCACCTCTCAGTACAAACAAGCTGACAATAAAGAGCAATCATCATAAATCCACACACACATAAGCACACACAGAGACACCTGAGCCATGATAAGGGACATGTCTTCCTGCCCCTGGAGCAGACTGGCTGAGTTAAGGACCTAGCACTGCCCCTCCCCAGCAAGGGAGGTGACAGATGACCTCCCCATGCATGTCCCCTCTCCTGGAGGACAGGTCGGTTTCTCAGAAGCCCCCCTCCCAAGCAGGGGTCATGCGCAGCAATACACACTAGCTCTCACTGCAATCATGTTCTTCCCTTTCTGTTCACAAGAACAATGCCACCCACCCACAGTTCTGAGCCTTCTTTATCTTCTTCCCTTGAAAAGTGTATCTGGGAACTGAGTCTCATGTCAGCACATCAAACACTATCGGCTCTTTCAAGGCTTCCGGAGGCTCTATTGTCTCAGCATAGTACAGTTCATTTAGCCAGGCTTATCATTATTACTATTAACTAATGTTAATAGCACTATTATACGTGTGAGTATGGCTATGTGTGGAGGGCCAGTGAGCAACTTTACGGAATCATTTCTCTCCTCCTACCTCCATGAGCAGGATCTCCCTTGTTTCTACCAGATAGTTATTCCGGGTTAGCTAATCTCCAAGCTTCTGGGTGAGTCTCCTGCCTCTGCCTCCCATCCCACTGGAGTGCTAAGATTACAGACGTCCATTCCTGAGTCCAGCTTTTTCACATGGCTTCTAGGGATTGAACTCAAATTGCCAACGCCATAACAGCAAAGGTCTTTTACCACTGATCAACTCCCCAGCCCCAGCAGACCTGTTTTAATGGGCATTTAGGTGCCTTCTGATCTTTTACTCTTTCAAGTAATGCTACAAAGAGTAACTTTGTATATATTCCACTTTGTCTAAAAGTAACTAGAAATCATTCCTAACAATAGCAGACCAGTCATCAGATATGTGCTTATAACTATGTGCATCCAGAAAGGACCATCAGATTTAGTGTTCCATCATCATCATCACCACCACCACCACCACCACCACCACCACCACCACCCGTTGGTAACAATGGATCTTCTATTGACCACACCTTCGACAGAATGCATACAGTTTGGGGGGGGGGGGAGGTTTGTCAATTTGGTAATTAAAAAGTGGTAAATGGCAACTCTCTAATTTTAGTTTACAGGTTTTATTATATATTAGAAATAAATATGAGCAGTTCTTTATGTCTCTAAACTTTTCTTATGACCTCAATTTGTTATCTTTTGCCCATTCTCTTATCACAGATTATGACCTTTTTCTTACTGGTTAGCAGGAGGTCTTTATTTTCAAGAATAAGGGCATGTTTTTCCTGGCTTGACATTATCCTTTTAAATTTGGTTTTGTTAGTTTTTCCATATGTAATGTGCAATGTGAGCAAAAATGTGTTAGTTTTTTTTCTTTGTGGCTTGTGAGTATCATGCTATGAAGTCCCATCCCCCCCCCCCCCGGCTCCCCTGCTTATTCATAAATCTCCCATAGTTCTTTCTAGAATTTTTAAAATTTTAAATCACTGGCTCCTCCTGGTGTAGACCCTGATACAAGAAGTAAAGTATGGATCCATCTTAATGTTTTTCCAGATGGCCACCCACTCATCTCAACCCTATTTAGTGAATAATGCATATTTTCTCTCAATGATTTGAAATGCCATTATTATCATAAGCCAGATTCCCAATAAGTATTTATCTATTTCTGGACTTCCTGATTTGTTCCAACTCCAAGATGTCCCGTATTATTTTAATTATTGTAGCGTTATGTCAGACACAGACGCAGGCACGTTCACGCGCACGCGCGCGCACACACACACACACACACACACACAGGCATACATGCGTGCTGGTTGTAGAATGGTCTGCAGCAAGAGAGTTGAAAAATGAAACTTGGTACAGTGCTGTCTTTTCAGGCACTGAGTCAAGACTTCCAGGCACTGACCTTGTGGTTTACTTTTTTTAAACATTTAAACATAGGAAAACCTGTGACTTGTGACCTGTGACTTTACAGTAAGAATGAGTTCTACTGGCTGATAAACACAGAGCTCAGGGCTGGGGCCTAAAGAAGGGCCTAAGCATAGGATAGATTCTATTGGTACAAGACGAAAATCACATGGAGCCTCTTTCATAGGGGTGTGTTCTAGTCACTGCAGGATCCGGGCCTAACCACTGCTCAGGATGTTGAGTGAAGTCAGCCAGCCAGAGGCTGGCTCCTAATAGAGAAGCCAAGGATCACGAGGTTGGTGGTCACTTTTCACCCTGGCCTTCCACATGACCAGGTGTGTTCATTTCCTTGAAGACAAGAGGCCCATTTAATTGACAATACTGGTTTTTCCAATGCTTATTCTAAACTAAGTTTCCTACATATTTTTGTTTGTTTGTTTGTTTGTTTTGTTTTGTTTTGTTTGAGGAGGCAGCAGAGTCTTTCTTTATAGTCCTGACTGTCCTGGAACGTTCTCTGTAGACCAGGCTGGCTTTGAACTCACAGAGACCCACCTGCCTTTGCCTCTGGCTCCACTACCACCCAGCTGTATTTCCTACAGCTTTATAATTTGCATTTGAATTGTAGCCCCCACCCTCCTTTCTCTCTCTCTCTCTCTTCCTTCTGTTCCCTCGCCCCTGTGCATCCTGTGCACAAACTGTCTCTCTCTTCCTCCTCTCTCCCCAGACCCTCCGCCTTCCATGTGAACTGATGTCTCCTCCTCCTGATTTACAAGTTAGCAAAGTAAAATCCTGATCTTGACTAGGAGAGTGACTATAGCATGAGTCAGTTTGAGTGAACCGCACTTTCCAGACAGTACTGAGCATATCAGGCTTTGTAAAGTGAGGAGGATCCCAGGATTGTCTTCTGGATCAATCACTTAGTAGGACTCACGAAATCTGCTGGAAGCTTTATAGTTGTAGTTACGGTTTATTATAATGAAGGAATACATAATACACCTAACCAAGAGGAGAAGCACACATCGACATGAATAGCTGCTCACATTATTAACCTCTAGTTTAGACACACACACACACACACACACACACACACATACACACACATACACACATATACATACACAAGCACCACCAAGGTAGTGTTAAACCTGAAAATTGTGAGGAGAAAGATCAGTTCCACAATTATCCAATTAAAGCAAACTTTATTAAATACTGGCCAGGAAGATGAACACTGGCCAGGTCCATACCCAGAATTCCTAGAGAATGACACTGAATTAAGTCAATCAGTTGCCTATAAAGGCCAAACCCACAAGGCTACATACATACTTTGGCCTTCGTCCAATTGGGGAAGGGGTGTTACGATCTAAGCGATGGATGCCATAAAGTCACACCATGCAACAGATGGAAGGTTTACTGGGGTGGTGGGGTGGGAATGTGTCCCAACTCAGCAGCTAGTGATGAGGGTCCCTGGGGGCAGGTGGTAGAGATGCCTGGTTGTTATCAGGGGGCAAGCACGCATCCCAATATGGTTCCTGCCTACATGTAATCAAGCACATCCTGTACAGTTGGGCAACCAACCTCGACTATTAACGTGGAATAAGTGACAAGCACAATAGCACCCAGCATTCCAGGAATTATCTATCTTTGGGCAAGTAAGGTTTACTGGTTAATGTTAATCCTTACAAGAGCAGACACTTTTGTGGCCCAAGGTGTCATAAATCAGTTGTTAGGCATCCAGCAAGACCCTAAGGCTACCAGATCAACTGAGACATCTTGCCAGCCTAGACATTCCAGTGACCAAGAGATGACCTCACAGGAGCCCTCACAGCAAGCCTTTCTGCTTAGGTCTCCACTGTACCCGAAACTTACCTATATGCGGATTGTGCAAAACGGTCTATAAGTAGTATTTTAATTCTTTCTAGCAGTGTTTGTTGTCTCAATGTTTCCTTTTTGCGTGTGCTCGCTCCAGCTTCTTTTCTCCGGATGAGGTTACCTAATAAATTCTAAATAGTCCTGTTTTTCTCTGAAAAGTTTTAAAATGTATTTATCGGTTCCTTATGATGGAAACAATTCTCTTCTCTTTTTGACGCATTGGTTTCTTCTTTGATACTTTTAAAAGGTTTGTTTATTTGGTTTTATGGTTTTGGTTTTATGTGCATCGTGTGTGTGTGTGTGTGTGTGTGTGTGTGTGTGTGTGTGTGTATGTGCCTGGTGCTTGTAGAAGTCAGAAGAGGGTGTGGATGATCCTCTGGAACTGAAGTTACAGATGGCTGTGAACCGCCATGTGGGTCCTAGGAACCCAACCTGGTCTTTTACCAGAGAAACAAGTGCTCTTTACCTCTAGCCCCACCCTCAATGCTTTTTAACCCCTTCCTTCTGTCTCTTGAGGCCTGTTACCTTTTTCTGAACTACTTCTATTAGGTGCTGTCTTCATTTTTAATGTCCACTTAATTGTTCATTAATTTATTACAAGATTGTATATTTTGTCAAATGTTTTCTAGAACAACAACAACAACAACAAAAAGAGTATTTATTGGTTTACTCTAACAAGTTGGCTCACATGTTCTGCCAGCTGAGATATCCTAGGATCTGTTTTCAGTGAGTGAGAGAGTTAGTGATATGGATCCAGAACTAATAAGGCTGAGAGCCAGGACAGCCCATGAGCGGTCTGCATTGGAGCCAAAGGCAGAAGAGGACCTATAATCCAGCTAAGACAGACACAAAGAAAGAAACCTTCCTTACCTCGACTCAGATCACATTCAGCACAGGGGAGGAGACCTGCTCATGTCGGGGTGGGGTCAGTCTCCTTGATGAAGTTACCAGTTCCAATGTTGACCTCATCTAGAAACAGATTTGCCCAGAATAACAGCTGACTATCCCAGCCTGTTGTGGTCTAGTCAAGTGGACACAATATTAAACATGCTGCTATGCATTTTCCTCTGGGCATCACATGTCATAAATTCTGATCAGTTTTATCTCTATTATTGCTGATTTAGAGTCAATCTGTCCTTGTAGGTTATAAAAGGAATTTTTTTTTATGATAAGATCTCATGTAAGCCAGGATGACTTCCAACTTGCTGTATACCCAAGGATCACCTAGAACTTCTGATCCTCCTGTCTCCCACCTCCAGAGTTCTGGGATTATAGCCATGGGCCACTATACAGTCCAATACATACACACACACACACACACACACACACACACATATGCACCTATATACACATGTATACATATATGAATATAACATATAAATATATATACATGTATATAGCTACATATGTATACACATATATACATGTATATATGTATATTTGTATATCAGGACACATGTGTATATGTGTATAAGTGTGTATATGTACATATATGTATATTGTGTGTAGGTGCATATGTATATATTTACACATATGTATGTGTGTGTATATATATGTGCTTATATGACATACATACATGCATACATAGATACACACACTGGTAGTGGTACAGAGGTAGACCAAGCCCATCTTCAAACCCAGAATTTGCTTTGAAAGTATTCTCCAGCATCAGGAAAACATCAGTAGAAGCGGTACCTGTTTGCTTAGATAGATTTTGTGGATTCGTTTTGTTTTTTATAACTATGATTTTTTTTTTTAATCTACTGAGAGAAGTCTCTGCCTCTCTCCCATCCAAATGGCTACAAAGACGGTTGTAATAATTCAGTTAAGTATGTGGTCCCATTCGGTACATACTTCCAGCACTTTATATCTATCCTCTTAATTTCTGCATCAGTCCTAAGATAGAAACATCACACACTATATTTTAAAGATGAGAAAACTGAGCCTCAAAGGGCTTACGTAACTTGCTTAAGATCACACTTCCTCTTCGATAGAGAAACTACAATTTCTCACAGGCACTCAGTTGGTTTTAAACCTGCATCTTCTCTGGATGCTCCCCCGCCTCCCCTCCCCCGCCTCTGTTATAACTTGCAGCAATAAGATGCTTCTTCCTCCCTTGGCATAAGAATTCCAGGCAAAGTTAGGATATCTGTTTTGGTCCATTCTCAGTGAATAGAAAAGTCCAGCCCAGGATGCTGGAACCAAGATGCAGTAGGCTACCAGCCATGTAAAGCCTTTGCCTGTAGAAACCATATGGGTACCAAGGACCCAGAGCCAAGCGCTAATGAAGAGAAAAGCCAGAGAAATGGAAGTGGGGGCTGAAAGAACAGAGGGTTGGGACATCCGCTTCAGCAGCAGGACGTCACGGATTGTGACAGTTCATCAGTACTGACCATGGAGCCTACATGTGCAGGACACACTTGTCACCCATGCTAAGCCCATTAGGTTCCTCTCTGCTGCCTGGCACCTGTCCTCTAAAGAAACGAGCAAACAACTTCCTATATTTGAGGTTTGCGATGCGCGACAAATTTCAGTAGGAACCAGAGAAGACAACAACCACAGGGGGGCTGGAGGGCATGATAACAGCAGCCAGAGATCTCAGAGCGCTTGCCAACAAGGCAGACTATCAGAGTCCTGCCACAGAGAGATAAGGACCGTTCTGATACAGCCCTGAGAAGAGCCAGCTTTATATAGTAGCGGGAGTAGGCTGCAAGGGAATGTCCTGACTGAAGGCCTCTCCGGAGCCAAGCCGAGAGGGGAGTGGGCGGGAGGAAGGAGAGAGCTTTATAAATAACCCCGCGTGCACTAATCTGCTCAGCGGCCTTGTCTCTGCCAACCCTGAGACCTGGAGGAGCACAGGGACGTTTATAGATGTTTTCTTTGCTCTCTGTTCTTCTGTAATCTTTGGAATTTTCTAGAATGAGTCTGAATGCTTAACAGATATCAATATGATGGTTACATAAATTTAAAAAAAAAAAGCGTAAAGGGAATTCCTTTGTTTGGGGATTTCAGCGACCAGCTTCACCCTCCTCACAGGTTCCCACTCATGTCCCAGTCCTGGCCTCCCCTGGGCACTTGTACCTGTCTAAGTACAGGCTCTTATCCATTGTCTCAGATCACCCCTGGGGCTCCTGTAGTCTCCACACACTCCCTTCTCCCACCAATTCAAATGGCACTGTTCTTTGCTTTATGGTCTTGTAGAAAGAGTGTCTGCACCCTTCATCCCTGTGGGGTACAGAAGTCAGATAAGTTCATCCTGCCTGTGTTTTTGTTTTTGTTTTTGTTTTTGTTTTTGACCAGATCTCACCATGTAGCCCGGCTGGGCAGGAACTCATCACTACGTAGGCCAGGGCTGGCCTTGAACTCACAGAAATCCACCTGTCTCTGCCTCCCATGTTGAATGTAAAGCCCTGCATGGTTCAGAGACAAGTCTAAGACTAAGACAGTGACTGCAAAATGCCTGGCATGGTAGAGATGCCCAACTGACTGTCAGCGCAATGAACATCCTGTTCACACTCAGCCCCCATCCAGGTGACCATACCCAGAAAACTGGGCCAAGATGGCTTCCCCACCCCGCTGCCAAAATCACTGCCTCCAAAGAGGCATGAAGCTTTGCCAGTCCAGCTCTGGTGCTGATGCAAACCAGAGTTCCAAAGATGCTTTGAGAGGTGACAGGCTCCTCGGAGTGGGCGCCCCTCTGCAGTGCTCCTTATAAAGGCAGTAGTAGTCCTCATTCAGGGATGTGAGTCACCGCCACCAAGGGGCTGCTAGATAAACACACAGAAGGAAAACACGCTGGTACCGCAATGGAGCATAGCAATCTCATGCAGACCAAGTTCAGCTCACGACGGCAAGACAATATTTAGGAGGCAAAAGTAGGTAAAAAAGCAATCTATCTGTGTGTGTGTGTGTGTGTGTGTGTGTGTGTGTGTGTGTGTCAGTGTGTATATCTGTCGGTGGGGAGGTTGGTTTTGCTTTTTTTTTTTTCTTTTTGAATAAGTGCAAATACTGTGCTAAGATTCAAAAATGAGAAATTGAGAGGAGGACAAAGATGAAAGTCTCCTCTCTGAAAGAGATTAGTCTACTTAAGGAAGTCAAATGTCCATAGCAGAATAGAAAGCTCACACAACAAAACAAGATATATGATCCCTGCAGGGAGAAGGCACAGAGTGTGGGAGTTCCTGCTAAGAGGTAGAGCTCAGAACAGCCTGGGGGATGGGGAAATGTGTGTGGAGGGGGTGAGGAGAGGGGGAAGGCCTTGAAGTATCATGGTGCAACCAGGACATACACTGAGAGAAAGTCTCACAGGTGTCAATGCTTGGCTGGCCCAGTGGCTCTCAGGCCTGTGGCAAAACAGAGACACTATGGTAAAATGGCTGGGCAAAGAAAATGTATGTACCTCGGGTGGACAGGAAGAAGAGAAAGGCAGACAGGAAGGAGCCAGGGCAAGGTACACCCTTCAAAGACACTTCTGCTTTGCCCTGTGAAAGTACTTCTTCTAACCAAGCCCCGCCTCCTAGCCCAGTGGATTAGTCCATCAGCACAGTCCTCTCTCAACTGCCAAAGTCTTTTTTTTTTTTTTTTTTTTTTTTTGGTGGGACACTTCATGTCCCAACCGTAGCACCAATTTGATTTTAAGCACGAATGAAGTCTCTTTTAAGTCTGTCCAGGAAAGAATAGCATGCACTTAGTTCTCAAACGAACATTCACATCTTACATCGACCCTTCCTTTCCCACACACAGACAGACACACTCTTAAACATTCTGGAAATGATCCCACTACGGAGAATGCCCAGTTGCTGGAGATGGCTGAGCTCATTTGTGGCCACTCTGGAAGTAGGCAGCAGCAGATTGTCTTGAGCCCAGGCTGCTCTGTCGCAGGCATCTAGATCCAGTTACGGCCTCATTTGCTTGTTGACAAGTCCATTAGCTCATTTCTCATTCAGCGGGTATTTGCTGAATGCTCCCACATGCTGAGCATCTTGCTAGGATGATTGCACAGGAAACTGAGAAGCCAGAGGTCCTTCTTGGTAAACTGCACCCCAAGTCAACCATTTGCCCATACCCAATACCTGCCCATCCTTGACTGCTCCCCATCTCTTAACCTCTTATTCAATAATCAACCACCGTACCCCAATACAATACCCTTAATGCATTTCTAAATCCTTGGATCTCTTCCAACCCCATCTCCTCTTCTTTAGGCTAAGCCTCTACGTTCTCTGTCAGCAACCACCACCTAATGGGTTTCCTGCTTCCAGACCTGTTCTCATCCATTTTAATTGTCAAACCAAAATGTGTAGCAAGGAACTCAGGCTCACTTAGAGAGACGTCTGACACTGTGGGATCCCTGGGAGGAAGTATCTACACTCAGGAATATAATTAGTCTTCTCACTGTTTTGGTAAAAATACCTGGCAAAGGCAATTTGCAGAAGGAAGGCTTATAGTTCGAGGGTACAGTCTATCATGTCAAAGAAATTATGATAGCAAGAACAGGGACATTAGGCCCCTGGGTACACAGCATTGATAGTCAGGAAGCAGAGATCAATAAATACTGGAGCTTGGCTAGTTTTCTCTTTGTCACTCAGTTGGGAATCCCGACCCACGGAATAGCGCTGTCCTTACTATGTATCTTAGTTACTTATCTATCGATGTGGTAAAACACCATGATTAAGGCAACTTATAGAATATCTTATGGGGCTTACAGTTCCAGAGGGTTAGGGCCATAACATCAGGGACAGCAGGCAGCAGATGTGGCAGCTGGAAGCTGAGATCTCACATGTCAAACCGTCAGCAGGAACAGAGAGAGTGATGGGGCTAGTGGGAAACTCTGAAACCTCAAAGCCCACCTCCAGTAACTGAAGGAGCAAGCCCACACCTCCTAGTCCTCCCCAAACAGCAGAACCAGCTGTAGAACAAGCATCCAAATACCCAAGGATATGTGGGCTATCTCATTCAGATCACCATAGGGTAGGTCTTCCTACCTCAGTGATCCTAATACAGAAAATCCCTCACAGGCAAGCCCAGCAGTTTGTTTTTACGGTGATTCTAAATCCCATCAACTTGACAGTCAAAATTAACCAAGTCTGGCCATTTCTAAGTCATTAGAAGGTTGGAGCTTGAGGAAAAAGTTACAGCTTGACCCATGGAAGGGGAGGCTCCTGAAAATTGAGTTCAACCATATGGACAAAAATCCAATCAACAATGCCTGGCCAATGAAACCTCAATAAACACTGTAGGCCCGAAGCTAAAGGGAATTTCCCTAGAGAATATTGTCATACAAAACTGTTAGATATCCTGAGGATACCAACACTTTGTATTTGAAACCCTCTCATATTCATAAATAATATTTTTTCCTTTAACTATTTCCTGTTTGCTTTTTTATTATAGTAAAACAGTTATAAGGAATAATCGTCCTGGATTCTGTGACTTGTTCTTGTAAATTATCAAACCTAGAGGTGGTTTTGGGAATCACCAAATCTGCAGTTAGATATCCTAAATAGCTGGTAGCCACACCCCTACTCTCCAAAATGGGGCTGGCATCCCACATAAGTGCACTTTTGTGGGGACTGTGCCCCTAACTTCAAGTTTTACTAACTTGCTATACATGGTCAGGGGGGATTTCTAAAAGGGGGCTGTGATCATATTACACATCTTCCTAATACACTTCAGGATACCCCTCTCTCCCTAGGATGAGGTCTGAATGCCTAACTCAACAGGGCATCTAAGACCATTGAAGAAACAGCTCTGTCTTATGCTTCAGTCTCATGTTCCCCAACCCCCTCAGACTTGAAGTCTCAGCCATATTGAACCACATGCCACTTTCTGAGCACTCCAAGGTCTCTCCCATTTCTAAGTTCAACACATGACCACGTGTCCTGTCATATTCTTTCCGATCCTTCTTTTTAGCTCACTCCCAGTATCCCTTCGGATCTCCCCTTCAATGTCACTTCTTCGAACTAAGTCAGAGTCATATACTCACCCCTCTCAACACACTTAACCCATGGATTGAAATGGCCTGGCATCTGCTCTGTCCCGACCCCCACCCCACCCCATCCCCACCATAAACTTCTGAATATGAGAAATGTATTGGCTTCCTTGTCTTGTCTTGTGTTGCTCAGCAGACTGACAAACAACCAAAGGAGAGAAATAGGAACAGTAGAAGGGGTAAACAGCCAGCAACAACATGAGTAGTGTCAAAAGACTGAATGACTGCAGAGGAGGACTTTGGACAGCACCCAGACTATATCCAGAAGCCAGTTACAAGTCATCTTTCATGTTAGCTTTACCCACAGGTGGTTAATATCATTGACTTGAGGCTAATTTTTGTTGGTTTCAGTATCAGAAGATGAGCTGCTTTGATTTTTGTCCCTGAGACAAGTTTGGTCATAAGATCCAGTTTGAACTTTGAATTGTCTTTTGATCATCTTTGAGCCTATCACTACTGGCCCAACCATTTATGAGGTCTTATGTGAGTAAAGGCATCTAGAGTCTCAACATGTAACCCTCTCTAGTCTAAGATTTACTCTGTAGACCAGGCTGCCCTCAAACTCAGAGAACCACCTGTCTTTGTCTCCTGATTAAAGCATGTGTGACCAAGCCTAGATATTTGCAGTATTTTAAACAAATAGTTAATTTACTATTCAGTATCTCTGGTGATTTGAAAAAAAAAATGGCCCCATAGGCCCATAGGGAATGGTGCTATTAGGAGGTATAGCCTTGTTGCAGTAGGTGTGGCTTTTTTTGGAGGAAGTATGTCACTGGGAGTGGGCTTTGAGGTTTCAAATGCTCAAGCCAAGCCCAGTGTCTCTCTCTCTTCCTGCTGCTACAGCTATAGAAGTAGAACTCTCAACTACCTCTCCAGCACCATGTCTGCCTGTGTGCCACCATGCTCCCACCATGACGATAATGGACTAAACCTCTGAACCTGTAAGCTATCCCCAATTAAATGTTTCCTTTATAAGAGCTGCTGTGGCCATGGTTGTCTCTTCACAGAAATATAATATTGACTAAAACAGTACGTTACCAATTGATGCACACAAGCTTGTGCCCCTATTTACAATTCTTATTAAATGTTTCTTGGCCAAACAGTTGCTGGTATGAACAGAACAGCAACTCATTCTTCATTTTAGCTTCTGGTTAAAGAACTCGTCTTTCCTTTTCATTCACTCCTACCATAGAAGAGTCATCCCTGCACTTCCTGGGAACTGACAGGAGCAAGGGATGCCACACAGAATACTGATGGTGTTTGTTGGTATCCAGGGAAGCAATGCACAGGGTATAGGACAGGGATTGGAGAGAAAAGGCATAGTTGATATGATTGGGTTGTTACTTTACATAAACAATTTAAAAGAAAGTGCATGTATGAAGGAAAAGTAAAACAAAACAGAAACAACATTGCACCAGGCGTGGTTGAGCCACCTTTAATCCCAGCATTCAGGAAACAGAGAAGGTAGATCTCTTGAGTTTAAGGCCAGTCTGATCTTCAGAGCAAGTTCCAGGAAGCCGGCACTGCATAGAGAAACCTTGTCCCAGAAAAACAAACAAGCAAACTAACAAAACAGGGGTTCATGAGGTGGCTCAGTAAAGGCACATGCCACCAAGCCTGATGACTTGATTTTAGTCCCTGGAACCCATGTGGGGGAAGGAAAGAAACAGCTCCCAAAAGTTGTCTTCTGATCAGCACATGCATGTACACACCACACACACACACACACACACACACACACACACACGCACACGCACACGCACACGCACACGAAGAAAAACAAACCAACACACACACACACACACACGCACATACACACACACATACACATACACACACACATACACACACACACGCACACACACACGCACACACACACACACACACGCACACGCACACACATGCACACACACATACACACACACGTACACATACATACACACATACACACACACATATACACACACACACGCGCGCGCGCACACACACACATACACACACACACATATACACACACACGTACACACGCACACGCGCACACGCACACGCACACGAAGAAAAACAAACCAAGATTTTTTTGTTATTAGAAACAAGAAAAAAAATTATAAAGAAAGATTTAAGTGGATTGAAATCAAAGCTAAAATATAATTCACTTGTTTTTCAAATATACAAAGATAGACTTAGAAATGACTATAGTTGTTTGGGTATACATATGTATATCTTCTAGGTCTACGCACTGAGAGAGAGCCTGGAAGCAATGGCACACCTCAGTTACAATGAACACATTAAAGGGCCAGCTCCTGGTTTCTAAACAGCATCCGCTATTGAAAGAACGGGAGCCAAAGTGGAGAAAGACAGGCTCCTAGGTCAGAGAAAAGTAAGCCTGGGCTATATTACCATGCTGAAAAGAAATTGCTGAGAATAATGGGAAAGTGTCAGAAGCGTTAAAAATTCATCTCGGGGTTGGGGATTTAGCTCAGTGGTAGAGTGCTTGTCTAGCAAGCGCAAGGCCCTGGGTTCGATTCTCAACTCTGAAAAAAAAAAAAAAAGACAAAATAAAAATTCACCTCAGTGGGCTTTACCTGCCATCTCTACAACAACTTGAACATGAAAACAGACAAAAAGAATAATCATAGATTACGATCCGCAGAATAACATGGGGTTCCTTACTGAAATGAACATAGAAACAAATACAAGAAAGGCCAGTTAGTTCAGTAGTTTGCCAACTGAGATGGTGATGGAAATAGCAAAGTCATTTGGCCACTGTCATGCTAGTGTCCATTTCCAGCAGGAGGCTTCAGCAGAAACCAAGATTGGTCGGGGAAGTCTGATCAAAGAGGGATGTTACCACACAGACCAACAATCCATTCTAAAGGGGAAAATGACAGCTTCAAATAGGAGAAGTGGGGTACCAAGACAAACAGCGCCTGTCATCTGACTAGTCTGCAACATCGTACACCCCCCCCCCCCCCCCCGCTCAGAGGAGCATTTTGCCATTTTCGTGACATTCTTATGGATCTCAGCCCATGTCTAGTCATGAGAAGACACCAGACAGATCCAGGAGCATCCAACACTATACGAGGTTGAAGTGGAATACGGTGGCACGTCTGTCATCCCACACGTGGGAAGATGAGGCAGTGGCACCAGTTCAAGTTCATCCCGGACTATACAGCAAGACTACATAGCAACTATTCTAGACTAGAGAAACCAAAAGAGGCACAAGAGTTATGCAACATGTATTTCTGAATGTGATATCAGCCCAGAAAGAAAAAAGGGACACAGCCTAAGCTGTGGAGTTGGTGAATTGGACAGTAGTAACATGTGCAGTTCATCCCCTGACCTGGGGATCTTCGAGGTGGAGACAAAGATTATACAGTTCTAGCTGTGTGAAACGTAAACAACACTTTAGCAAGGCCCAAGGGCTCAGGTTCATCACTTCACAGAGCGAAATATATAATTATATGCAGATGCTCCTTCATTTATGATGCAGTTGGAGTCTAGTAAACTCATCCAAAGTTGAAAACATTGTAAGCTGAAGATGTGCTTCATGCAAAGAGCCTGGCAAACACCACACTTAGCGGCCCAGCACACTAGACCGTTAATTGTTCCCCTTGAGATCAAGTGGCTGTGTGGGTGGGAGTCAGAACTCATCTATGGCCCGGCCACATGAGACAGTACAGTGCTGTGCAGAGCTAGCTCAGAAAGAGAGGAGCATCCAACAATCTCACGGGATTTGTACAACTTTGGAAAAGCCATAAAAGTTGAAAACGGGGGGCTGGAGAGATGGCTCAGCAGTTAAGAGCACTGACAGCTCTTCCAGAGGTCCTGAGTTCAAATCCCAGCAGCCACATGGTGGCTCACAACCATCTGTAATGAGATCTGATGCCCTCTTCTGGGGTATCTGAAGACAACTACAGTGTATTTACATAAAATAAATAAATAAATCTTTTCTTAAAAAAGTTGAAAATGTTTAAGCCAAATCACAGGTTGCAGAGTGTATCTATACAAAACACTCACTTTAAACACCATGCTAGCGATCTAGCCGACAACCTCAGTCTCCCCTTACCTTTGGGTCTATCTTTAAGAATTTATGCTGGGCAGTGGTAGCACATGCCTTTAATCCCAGCCCTTGGGAGGCAGAGGCAAGTGGATTTCTGAGTTTGAGGCCAGCCTGGTCTACAGAGTGAGTTCCAGGACAGCCAGGGCTATACAGAGAAACCCTGTATCAGAAAGAAAGAAAGAAAGAAAGAAAGAAAGAAAGAAAGAAAGAAAGAAAGAAAGAAAGAAGGAAGGAAGGAAGGAAGGAAGGAAGGAAGGAAGGAAGGAAGGAAGGAAGGAAAGAAAAGAAAAGAAAAGAAAAGAAAAGAAAAGAAAAGAAAAGAAAAGAAAAGAAAAAGAATCTGTGTTCTTCCTAGCTCATTACATCCTGTTTCAAACATCAAGGGCATTTGCTGTTGTTGTTCACTGGGGATTAAGATACTGGTCTATCTTGAAGCACTTTTCACATTAGGTAGGAAGGTTTTTGTTTTTGTTTTTATTTTTATTTTTTAACAAGGTGCATGTGAGCCCATTTTCTGCAATATCTGTCAGAGCCTAAGTGGTACCCTGCTGCCTGAGTATTCATTTGTCTCCATGACAGTGTTCTGAAACTCGTCTGCTTATATCAGTTCAAGATGTATCTCTTAGCAGAAGTTTCTTAGCAGAGCCGGCATATCCCACCTGTGCACACATCATACATTTGATGTGTAACAACACTTGAAAATACAGGCCCGGTTTGGTTAATATGTATTTCAAGAGCAACAGCCCCTTGATACCGGAGAAGGCACTCACCAGCTGGCTTTGTTTACCCATTCATTCATACACAGACCTCCAAGCGTGGAGGGGGGAGCACTAAGATATAACACTTACCCCTGTCTTGGAGGCTGCCAGGAGGTGTAAAGGGAGCTTCATTGAGAAGAATGAACTGTCCACTAAAGAGGTCACTGTGGGTCTGTCCTGGGGAGTTGTGGGTAAGGAAGCAGGGAGATGTGGAAATGCATGCTGGGTAATAAAGCAACTAAGTCTTGTATAAGGTTGAGTTGTTGAATGGAGGAGGGTGGTGGAGGAAGATGCAGGGAAGAAGCTAGGGAGAGTTGGGGCTGGACAGAAGGACGGACATAAACCGAGACAAATCCTAAAGAATCTTCCCTTTTCCTTAAGGCAAGGTCCAGGAGGATTTTAGGAGGGAAATACACATTCTCTGATTCCGCAGCTAAAATGTTGTCTTTGTCACTGACCTGAGGTTTGATTATACAGTGAAGACCCAGAGCCAGGAGCAAGATGAAGAGGACCCCAGGAGAGAAATGTACGGGGGAAACTCAGATACCATATCAGAGGTAGACTGGGATGGGCCCTCGTGGCCAGTTAAATGCTGGCCTTTCGAAGGGTCCTTTAAGACAGAGGTAGAACAAAAGTATAAAGATTGACTCTCAGTCTCTCCCCTGAGGAGATACTTCCCCATTCATAAGAGAACCACTTAGCCAACCCCACTCAAAAGAATGCCTCTCCTATAGTGACACTCCAGGCCGATGTGGTGAGAAAGCTGGAAAGATCTTCCCAGCATCCGTCAAACCACATTACAGAGGCCATGGCTAAAACCTCTTCATACAGAGATTGACCTATTGAAAGTTTACCTTCATTCCCAAGCACCTAGTCCATAAAGGGACTTCCCTGCAAGAGATCTTAACCTCTGGTCAGTTTTAATTGTCAACTTAACACTATCTACTAACCTAGTAAGAGAGTCTATGGGAGTGTCTGTGGGGAACTGTATTGATTACTGTAACTAATGTAAAAGACCCAGCCCACTGTGGGTGGCACCATTCCCTAGGTTTGGGTCCTAGACTGTACATAAGTAGAGAAAATAAGCTGAGTTGCAAGCATGCCTGACTGTGGAGGTAATGTGACTTGCTATCTTATTTATTAGCTCATTATTGCCTTGACTTCCCTGCTATGAGGGACTGTAACCTGGAATTGTGAACTTCAAATGACCCCTTTCACCCCTAAGCTTTCTGTCAGAGAGCACTTTGTCCCAGCAACAGAAATGAAACTAGGAGTATCTCTTAGCAAGGAACTACAAGAACACCAAATGACACAGATGTGACGATGGAACTCTAGAGTCTCAGAGTTCACATCCATGTCCATCATCTGCCAGCTTCATGACCTTAAGCAATTTTCTAGGACTCTATCCATCATGCATTGAACAGTTCAGACCAGCCACACCTTTAGTTGCCATGAGCCTTGATCTAAACTTCAGTTCCCCCTTTCTGGTACCCCTGCTCCATCAAATTACTTGAAGCTTGAACATCCATCCATCATCCTCATTGCTTCTGCTATTTATCTCAGTGTCCTAGTTCACTCAGAAAAGCCTAATTTTCTTCCTGTTCATGCTCTATTAACTGCTCTGACAACTTCAGGTGATGAAGAACCACCATTTGGCCAAGAGAGACACCAGGACCCTGTCGGCCATGCACCTGCAGGGGGCAGCATCGGGCAGTGTAAAGCAATGCCAGGACTCCCCGTACCCTCAAGGTTGGTCTGGAGGACCAGACGCCTGCTGACAAAAGGACCCATTTTATTCCTAGTGAGTCTAACACAAGGTCTCCAGGAAGGCTGGGTGTTGGCGTTTTTTGTTTTTGTTTTTTTGTTTTTAGGAATCCCTGACCTAGCCAGCCCAGCTGAGTTCCCCTAAAACCTCACAGTAGAATGCTATTGGCTTTCTTTACAGCAGCTGACACCCAAGAAGAGAAAATCATCCACGTCCAATCTCTCACCACATTTCCAACCACAAGGTAGCAGGGGAGCCCTTGACCGGAAAGATGATTTTTCCCACTCAGCCCAGTGGGACACAGCCCCTGACATTAAGAAGTGATTAACATTTTTTTTTTAAAGGCAAAGATGTGAAACTGGAAATGGGGGCGTCCATTCTCACATGCTGTTTTTAAGAGGACACGATAGTTCTGTGTCCCAAAAAGTTCATCCACGCCTGGCCAGACAAGATGATATTCTATGATTTGTGCATCTATTCATATGGGAGAACAAAGACAGGAAATGGTTATAATCATCAAGACGGGCTGAAGATGTAGATCTGTTGGTAATGGGCTTGCCGAGCATGTACCACCCAAGGGTTCTCTCCCCAACATGTGGTACACATCCATAAACCCCAGCACTCCTCAGGTAGAGGCTGAGGTCATCCACAGGGGGCTGCTTTTCCAGAGGACTTGAGTTCACTTCCCAGCACCTACAGGGCAGCTTACAGTCCCAGGGGACCCAATACCCTCACAGACATAAAAGCAGGCAAAACATGAAATAAAAATAAAATAAGGATAAAATAAAATTAAAATTTACACAGCAAGTCCATGCCAATCTGGAAGATGTGAGACACACACACACACCCCAAAAAAAGAAAAGAAAAATAAAATATCATCAAAGCTTTCCCATAATTCCAGCACAGAATGATGAAAGGGACTAGGATGAGAAGAGCAGAAATTTAAGGACAATGGCTACCAAGGTAACATTAAGTGACCAGTACAGACAGTGAACAGACTTCCCTGAGAGCTTCAGGCCTCTGCCTGAGAGAGACTCTTGTCGCTCACTCTCCTTTTGCTTTGGCTGGGGGAGGGGAACCGCCAGGTCACAGTGATATCATCGCCTTCCAAGAACAACTGATTCAGCTGCTGAGGCCCCAGGCTGGACTCACTTCCTCCAGCCAGAAGGCAAGAGAGGGGGGCAGGGGCAGGGTTGTGGGCCTGTTCTCGTCAGTCCCCACCCCCACACAGTGTGGATCGGCTTCTCAGCCCACAGGCAAGCCAGCCGTGTGGGGCTACCTGCCTGTGCTCACCCTCCCTCGCCTGCAACTCCAGCTGACCGAGTGTCCTGGGGAGAGGCAGAAATCTTTCTTTCCTCCTTGTGAACCAGGAGCTGGTTCACAGGGGCCAGTCTGGGATGGAAGAAATGGGAGATGGGCTGAACCAGATGAAGCCAAGGCTAGGAGAACACACTAGGAGGCTAAGGCTGAGACAAACTGAAACCTTCAGTTGTGACCACTTCACAGCCGCAAGTTGGTCCAAATCGAATGTTACCTAGGGGTAGGCAGATCCATCCAGGACCACTGTCTTCACGAAAGGGCGCGAATATCTCCACAGCTGAACTAGACGCTCAAGGACAGAACAAGAGGAGACCATCTGCAGCCTTAGGGATAACTTCCTCCTGGCCTCTCCTCCAGCTGAGTCCTAAGTGCCCTCCCCAACTCGGACCCGCCTCTTCTCTATTAGGACGACTCAAGGTAGAACCCATCTGCCCTCCATCAGCATCTGTCTCGCCTTTGTGTTAAACTCAATGTTCTCTCACGCTGTCCTCTGCTCTGATGAACAAGAAAACAAGCCTGTGTGTAGTCCATGGTTTTATAGCATGGTGAAGCTCCTCTAGTTCTCATACAATCTGCCACGTCTTAACCTTTTATTATATTGATGTTCTCAGTGCTAACCTAACCCTGGGCAAACATCTCCGTCCTACAAACCAGAACACCATGATCTGAGAGGTGAGGGAAGTTGTCCAGGGCACCCAGCTGGTGAGTGGTAGAGCCACCCTAAAAGCCAGCTCCAAGAAGCGAGGCCTTTCCACATGGGTGCTCTGACTCAAAGCAAGATCCTCCTCTGCCTCTGAGTCAGCAAGTATAAAATTAGAATTTCACTCGGCAGTCATCAAGTCTTAAGGTGAGGGTAAGTGGGTTGGGGACTTGAAGGTTGTCCAGATTTGTGACCAAAACAGATGTCCAAGTCTCCTACACAGCGTCCTGGCTTCTGCTTGGAGGTACCAAATCCAGGAAGTCTCCTGGTTCAGCATGTGCTAGCTTTGAATCTGGAGACAGCTTGCCAGAACTGGAGATTAAATGTCCCTATAGGGTCCATGCATCGTGTCTCCTCTTAGGAGACACAAAGGACCAGAGTCGCCCCCAATGCCCTTTCTCCAGCCTGCATTCTCAGGTCTCTCTATTTACTCCTTTGTGGATTTTTCTCACCGCTGTGCTCTGTGTTAGGTCTGTTTTTGTCTGTTTAATCTCAAAATGAGACTCCAGTGAGCTGCGATGAACCAATGCAGCAGTACCACCTTCAGAAGCTAGCCAACCAGCTCGAAGGAGAACCGGACCAGATCACACTCAATATGTTTGACCTTATCGTGAACGAAAGCCCTTAACCGCCTGTCTCGCATGCTGTCCCCGAGCCACATCCTCGCCTGCGGCTTGTCCAGCTGGGTTTGGGATACACATGACTTGTTCCCAGCATGCAGACAATGCCTAACAAATGTTCCTGGCTAGCTCACTGCTCCCTGTCACCAGACTCCTAGAGCTCAGCTCTGTCCTCCCTCAGGGACCCAGCTCTGGATCTCCACTTGGAAATGCTGCCGACGGCTTTCCCAGGGCCCAGTCAGCTCATGATGGAGCCCTGACTCCTCACACCCAGCCTCCTTATATATTTCCAGAGGCCAATTAGGAAGTTTATTCTCATGCAAGCCACAGGGAAGCAAGGGCCACTGTCACAGGCCCTTTTCTCTGCTGAAGCAGAATTTGCTTGTGTTTTTCTACAGCGTTAGGCTGCTATGGAAAGACATCATCGAGGGAGTCACAGAGACCCATATGTGAAGTGGAGCGTAACCCCTCAACTTCCTACTTCCTGTGAAGGGCTGTTACGACCCCCTTGACATTCCACCCTGAGGCTCTGGGTGGCGGGTGGAGCACATGGCACCTTCCTCTGCCGCCTCATGTATTCTGAGCCCCCTGCCAGGCATTCCACAGCCTTCCAACCTTGGGGCCTGAGCTCCTTTCTTCCTGAATTTTACATCCTCAGCGCTGTGGCTGAACACATTTGCTTTATGCTCACATGCCCAAGCTGCACTTCTAGATAGAGACAAAGGATCTACTTGAAATATGGGAAGCCTTCCTCCCTCTCTCTCTCTCTCTCTCTCTCTCTCAGCACCCAGGCTCTAAGAATATTAAGCATTCACTAGCTATGGAGCGAGCAGGCGGGGGGGGGGGGGGGGGGGGGGGGGGGGGGAGTGGAGAAGGGAGGGA
>JADRCD010223276.1:0-19535 GCA_019843815.1 Montemys delectorum
AAGTGAAACTCAGACCATCAGCCTTTGTAACAAGTGCCTTTACCTGTTCAGTTATCTTGCTGGCCCCAAGACTCTTTAAATTAAATGTAGAATACAATAAACTTTGCACAAGTTTATGCTAATTTCTTTTTTAAAAAGAAATAAGAAAAGGAAAGAAGAAGAAGGAATAAAGAGAAGAAGGGGAGAAACTAAGTAAATACCCTAACAGTATATTACAATGTTATTGTACTATGTTATATATGGGCTTCCTAAACTACAATCTCTGTCTCTGAATATTGTTTGCTACTGTCACATTTGGAATTAGTTATATTCCTCAAAAGGATGCCTCCACTTTCTAAAAAACTGAATGTAACAAAAATAGATTAATTATCCTGCAGTTATTCACATAGAGAGGATTCTAAGCTCAGGGAAAGAACTGACTGTGGGGTTGATTTCAACTTAGCAACTTCCTTCTGTTTGCCAAGTGTGATTCAATGTACATGCATTTTCTCTCAGGGAAAATAAGGTGCAATGGGATTTTTTTCAATACCTCTGTTGAATTAAAAGTTAGCAGAATGCATAAACTTGTTTAAAGATTCAAATCACCACTGCCACAGGGATTATATATTAAATAAAAAGATGGGATGGTGGCTGGGAAATCAGTGCAATGGTAGAGTCCTTGCCTAGAATCCCCAGTGAGGGGCAGGTTACATGATTCAGTGATAGAGCCCCTGCCTAGAATCCACTAGTGAGGGGCTGGAGAGGGCATGTCTTAATGGTAGAGTCCTTACCTAGAATCCCCAGTGAGGGGCTGGAATGTGTCTCAGAGGTAGAGCCCTGCCTAGAATCCCCAAGTGAGGAGCTGGAGCATAGTTTGGTGATAAAGCACCTGCATAAAATGCATAATGTCCTGGGCTTAAGGCTTAATTCAAGCACTGTAAAAACACAAAGCAATCCAAGTGTGGTGGCACAGTCCTATCATTCTAGCTTCTAGGAAGACTGAAGCAGGAAGATTACAAGTTCAAGGTACAACTAAATTATAGAATGAGTTCAAGACCACCTAGGCAACTTGGTAGTACCATGTCTCAAAAATGGGGGTGTGGTGTGGTAGGTGTATGTAGCTCAGTGGAAGAATTGTTGGCTAGTATGTGCAATGCTCCCAGTTAAATCAACTTGGAGCCTGTGGAACATATGCCAGAATTCCTCTAGAAAATATTCAGAAACAGTTCTTCATATAAAACCAATAAAGCAGAGGATAGAAAAAGGCAAAGAGATTTCAGTCTATAGGAAATCTTACTCATGGCATTTTCTTTACCAAAGTATTAACTCATATACACTTTCCTAGGTAAATTCCACCTCTGACCAGAGTAAAACTGTAATATTAAGTTCTATGATGAAGCTTTTCTTTCTTTTTTTCTATAATTTTCTTTTCCTTTTTCATACTCTTTCTTTCTTTCTCTCTCTCTCTTTCTCTTTCTCTTTTTCTTTCTGTCTTTCTTTCTTTCTTTCTCGGGTAGTGGTAGTTCTAGAGATTGAATTCAGGACCTCATGCAAGTAAGTGTTTTACCTGTGAGCCATGCCCCAGCCCCTCACTGGGGGATTCTAGGCAGGTACTCTACCACTGAGCTATACCCCTGGCCCTTCACTGGAAGATTGAAGGCTCTACCACCAACTGAAGGCCCATTCTCTCACAGGGGGCATCTAGACAAGTTCTGTATTGCTGAATTACAACTCCAGCTTTCTCATTACTTTTAATTTTGAATCAGGGCCTCACTAAGTTGCCAGGGCTCTCCTGGTACTTTCTATTAGTATGGATTTACAGGAATCTCCAACAATCCTCTCAGCCTCCCAAATGTTGGGATTAAAGGCATGCTCCCATCATACCTAACTTTTTCTCCTTGATGAATATTAACTCCTGATGTGTTACTACCAGCCTGGAGAGAGAAACTGGAGGAGACCCTCCAGTTTCAATAGTAATTCTGATCAACTTAGACTTATCCAGCATGAACTTCTGATCAAGGCCTTAGATGCTGGATTCATTAAATTTAATGAATAGTTACTTCAGTCCTTGATAATGAGGCCAGACACACTTCTGAACAAGAGAAAAAAGATCCCTCAAAAATTAAAATATATATATATATATATATATATATATATATATATATATATATATATAAAACATGGCAAATTAAGGCCAAATTGGGGGGAAAAATCACTTTGGAATCTCTGGTTTTCTCAAGTCACAATTTATAATCTACATTTCAAGGTCAATTGAACCACTTGATGGCCAATTTGGGGACAAGGAAAGAGCTACAAGGAAAAATTATAAATGGACATCGGGGCTTCTGACACCAACCAGACCTTAACAGCCACAGTCCAGTGAATCTGTAATGATGGTGGGTCACTCTAAAAAGCTCAGGTCACAAGGAGCCCTATGTGAACAGGGACTGTTGATTTAACACCAGCCTGGTCACATTCATTCTGCCTTCTCTGTGGATAGAATTTAAATGTGGACATGTGGTACTAATGAGCTGTGTGGGTGGGTGAGAACGTGAAATATTTGTGGAAACTTGACCCTTCTCTACAGTCAGGGGCCCTATTTTTCAATTGTAAAGCATTTGCCCTTCTTTAAGTAACCAGTCTTTACTGTCTAATGGAGGAGGGTGCAGGGAGGCACGACTTAGGGTGAACATTTGCATTCCTGGGAAAATGGCTTAGAGATAATCTCACACGTGCAATTGTCATTTGTAGAAATGGAGGTGGACATTTTAGAAAAGCTATCTTGACAAAAGTTCTCACAGGATTCACTAGCTGAAAAATGATCACTGTGTATCCTGGCTTGACTGTAAAAGGTTTTCCACCCCCGTGTCGGTTAGTTTTAACTGTCTATTCAACATAACCTGTAAAAACATGGGAAGAGAGTCCAAGGAGAGCTTAGGATCAGGATTGGTCTGGGAGTATATCTGTAGGGGCTATATTGGTCGTTAATTGATGTGGGAATGCCCAACCCACTGCAGGTGGCTCCGGTTTTTTGTTTTTTTTTTTTTTTTTCGGGTGGGGAGAGTCCTGAACAGTATGTGAAAGGAGAGAACTAACTGAAACCAAGCAAGCAAAGATGCATTTCTATTGACGTGACTCTTAGATATGATGTGACTAGCTGCTTGAGTCCCTGCCTTGACTTCCCTAGGGCGACAAACCAGAATTTGGGATTGTGGAATTATAAGGCAAAAGCTGTCTCCTCCTATGCTGCTTTTTATCTTAGTCAGTGGTTTTATGGCTGTGGAGAGACACCTTAACCAACAGCAACTCTTATAAAGGAAAACATTTCATCTGGGGCTGGCTTGCCATGTTAGAGGTTTAGTCTATTATCATCATGGTGGCAAGTAGGCAGACATGGTGCTGGATAGGGGCTGAGAGTTCTCTATTTTAATCCGCAGGCAACAAAAGCAGACTTTGTCACTGTTTGGGCATAGGAGATCTCAAAGCCTGCCTCCACAGTGACACACTTCCTCCAACAAGACTACACTTCTTAATAGTGCCACTCCCTGTGGCTAAGCATCCAAAGCATGAGTCTATGGTGGGGTGGGGGGTGGGGGTGTCATACCTATTCAAACAGCCATACTTTATATCTGGGTATTTGTAATAGCCACAGAAATGAAACTGGAAAAATGCCCAAGAGTTTAGGTTTTCGAATACTTGGTATCTCGATGGTGTTCTGTTCTGGGAAGTTGTGAAACCTTTGAAATGCAGGGCTGAATTGAGGAAATTGGGACACTAGTCTCTTTGAGGATCAGACCTTTTCCAGAGTCCTGCATTTTCATTCCACCAAGGTGCAGCTATGGAGCCAACTCTGCCACTGTGCCTCCCTGCCATGATGGGTACCTTCAAATTGAGCCTAAATAAACCCTTCCTCGCTTAGGTGGCTTCTGCAAGGCATTTTCTCACAGCAGTGAAAAAAGTAATTAGCAGGTGTCTGTTCAAATATAGTTAATCTCAAACATGATGGTTAAGGAAAGCCACAATGTCTCTGAGCATAGATAAAAATCCATCTACAAAAATGGAGTAAATCTTTACCTGGATAGCTAAATATGGATTCATTTGCTAATCTTAGAGTGCTGAGTCAGAAATTTAAAACTTACCTCGTAATTGTATCATGGTTGTAAGCTGTCATATCCACTATTACTAAAGGTTTGAAGACTCAAGTAGATGTGGGTACTTAATCAGAGGTGTTTGTCCAATCATATTACCTAAATTCCATTTCTAAGTATTTGAGTTTAGGTAGTGTATTAATCGTTTGTCTTGTTGCAGTCACAAGATATTATAAAGAAGGATGGATTGATTTTGGCTCGTAGCTTATAAATGGAGATGATCCACCTTGGCCGAAGAGGTAGACATGCTCACCCTGTCACACTGAATCTGTAGCTAGGAAGTAGGGGGAACAAGAGGTAGACTGTGCTATGAAACTTCAAAGCCTACCCCAAGGGACCCACTTCCTCCAGCAAGATCCTACCTTCTAAAGACTTTGAAGTCTTCCGAAACAGCGCCACCAGCTGGCGAGGAAGTTTCAAATACATGAGCCTGTGGAGGGCATTTTACATTCAGACCACTGTGTATATGTGTGTGGGGGAGGGGGTCATCAGAAGTTCAGTGTTGGGCTGGGGTGATTGTAGAGAGCCACACCCAAGCCGGCAGCCTCCATTACAAGATTGTGCCGGCAGCCGGTTTCTTCTCCCCTTAACACGTAGTCTGCGCATGTGCCTAGGGCCAGAGTGCGCTAAGTCTCAGCCCATCTGCGCATGTGCTAGGGCCAAAAACGCCAAGTCACAGCCTATCCCGAGGTGTCTCATGAGGTAATGAGCAAACAGCCAATCAGAGATGAGCATGCCGCTCCAGGGCATATATAAGCAGTGCTTTTGGGGGTGTGGGGGGTCGCCCTCTGGAAGATGGAATAAAGTATGGCTGCAGAAGGATCTTGGCTGTCGTCTGTGTGTCTGTCCTGTGCGCACGACAGGTGATTGCTCAGTCAATAAAGTATTTGCCACACTAGCATAAAAATATGAACCTGGATTCCAAAGACTCATGTGAAACTGGACATAGCAAATGTTTACCTTCCAGAGCTCCTATAACAAGCTAGGGGCAGAGACTAGAGAACCCTCAAAAGCTCACAGACTAGCTAGAGGCACCTAGTCAACAAGAGACCCTGCTACAAACAAGGTAGAAGGTTAAGAACCAACCCTGGAGGTTTGCCTCTGACCTCCACATTTATACATAGCAATACAACCACATCCTCATGCTCACAAAGATTTATTTTTGAAATAAGAGATGTAAAAAAGTTCAATCCTGTAACTGGTTAGAAGGAAAAGAAAAACAGTTGTGGAAGACACATTTATCTTTAATGGTAAACTGGGTGATTTCTCCTTCAGAGAATAGAGTGCATGAAAAATTATATGGCTGGTATGTGACAGAATGGAGATCTTGAACCATAGTCCAATATTCATCCCTATGCTAATTCAAATTTTTGGTCCATTTGGTCCTTCTTCTTTATGTGTCTCTGTATAGTGTGTGTGTGTGTGTGTGTGTGTGTGTGTGTGTGTGTGTGTGCATGTTCCTGTGTAAGTAAGTGTACACATTTGGATATCCATATATGGACAGGTGCACATGTGCACATGAATGCCAGTTGTTTAAGATATGCTTTGTTTTGTTACTTATGAATGTGTACCCCAGACTTGCTGGCCAACAAGCTTCTTGTATCCAACTCCCATATCCTGGAAGGAATTCAAATATTCCAGATGTATGCATTCAGATATTACATGCCATCTGGGCATCTGAACTTGAGTCCTCATGCTTATTTGGAAAGCACTTTGCACACTGAGTTTGATCTCCAGCCCTGGTTCTCCTTCCTCTTGGACTATGTCTAACTGAGACACCCAGTCCCTTGAAATGTCGTATACTCTGCCCCTGACTCCAGATCCAAGCTTGAGCTTTGTATTAAGTCCCACAGTCTGGTCTCACATTTCACAGAGGTGCATGTTCAGCCACATGCTCACACTTGTCCCTAATACATTGTGACACCCTATTACTACAGTGCCTTTATGAGCTTCAAGGGAAATTACATTTTAAATTATAGCATACAAGTATAATGGAAAATCTAATTGTAGCAATGACAGTTTATTTATCAATCATTTATCATTTTGATTTATAGGGTGCCCAACTTGATTTAAAAGGAGCTAATGTTTAAAAATCCCCAGGCACCCACAGGACTAAATATACACAGAAATCAACAAAGTGAATTACTCCTGTTATTTTCTGGGTCCCTTTGATCACCTTTCTCACACTCAAGGCTGAAGCTGGGAAACACAGCCAGGCAGATCCGAGGGACTTCCAATACAGCATCTGAATAGCTTTGATATCAAATTTATCTATTATAGAAGTTGGCAGGTGGAAAGCAGCGTCAACATTTGCACAGAACTCAAGTTCAGGCATTTAAATATTTCCATATCCCAATTTCACAGAGATGCAGACTTTAGGGCTTAAAAGGAGACTTTCACAAAGATCTGATGTCCACACTTCAAACTTCCTTTTGAGTAGTATGTCTTATGTGGGGAGTAGGTATGTGGATGTGTGCAGGTGTGTATGTACATATGTTTACATGTGTGTAGAGGCCAGAGGTCAACACCAGACTCTTCTCCACCTTATTTTAGTTGTTGTTCTTTGCAGAAAGTTGTTTCACTGAACTTGGAGTTCACCAATTCAAAGACACTAGCTATAACCAGACCTTTGTCTATTTGGGGGGTTCTGTTTTCTACTTCCAGCTCTTCCTAGATGCTCCCAAACCCCAAACACTAGGTAAGAGAGAAGGTTAGGGGGGAAAGGAGAGCACTGATCTTCTTAGACTACTTCCTGCTAAGTAGAGGCACTGCGTTCCTTGGGGCAAGTTGATTTTCTTTGAGTGCCAGGATATCCAATTTCTTCTCATCACATTGTACGTGACCACTCAAGAGACCACAATAACAGACACCAGCAGCAGAAGGGGGGAGCAGCAGCATCTTCTCTTGGGGCTCTGGAATTTATATATCCTCTGCAGAGTTCCCACAATTTCCAACATAACCTATCTTCAGCTGGCAAAATCACACCCTTGCCAGAGCACAAGACAAATCATAGCTAGCTGCTGTGGATGATCGGAAGCAGCTCCATATCCTACACGTGGGATTAAAACAATAGCATATTCACATAACATTTCTGTGTTTTTAAGGAAACCAAAATTCTCAGTATAACTAGCTGACAAGCATACCCTAGGGATCCTCCTATCTCCACATCCCAAGGCTAGGATTACTGAAACATATCACCATGCCTGGCTAAATGTATAAAGCATTAGTGCTGAGGATTCAGACTCAGACCCTCACCTGTAATGGTAAACACTTCACTGACTTAGCCATCTCTCTAGTTCCTAAGGCATCTTTAAGGTATCTTTAAGATTAACTCTAAGAATCTACAACTGAGACTATAGAGAGGTCTTCCTCTCTGACAGTTCTCTTCAACCTCACAAAAGCTGGGATTCCAGGCATAAGGCATTCTGCTTGGATTGGGGGGATCAAAAATAAATATTTCAAATGCCAGTGCTTGGCACCAGGTTATAAGTATATAAACAAGCTCACGTGCTATCTGTTGATTAAATGCACAAGTGGAAGATAGCTTTAAGATCTAGCCTCCATGTTACGGATATAGTGTCAGTTGACTGAGTCTTGCCTACCATGCATGGTGCTGTGGGATAGATCCCCAGACTTTTGACATAGCCTAGACCTGAAAAGGAATCTCAATTGATGAATTAGCAAGATCAGATTAGTCTATGAGAATATCTATGCAGATCTTGACTTTCAGTTGATGTAGGTTTGCTCAGTCCACTATGAGCAGCAGCACTATTTCCTGCACAAGTAGTCATGGGCTGTGTAAGTAAGCTAGTTGAGTATAGGCCTTCAAGCTAACAAGCAGCATTCTCCATGGTGCTTGCTGCACTTCTTGGCTATGAGCTCCCTGGACAGGATAATGCTGTATGAAATAGCAAACAGTCCTACCTTTAGGCTCTTGATTTATGTTTCTGTCTTGACTTCCCTCAGTGAGGGACTGTTGTGGGGAACAAGTGTACTCCTGTATGAATGAGCATTCATGAGATGCTCATGACAATGTCAAGGATCCTAAAGCCTCAGATCAATGGGAATGAGAAAGTCTTCCGAGGTCAGGCAGAGGGGAACAGAAGACCTTCCACTGGTATGACTAAGTACATCAGCAGTGTGTATAGACAGTGTCAACCACAGCTTCGTCCTCCGAGATGACTGCAGCTTGAAACTGCTCCCCTATAGAGTCACCCTACTGAGATCAGTTAGCCCACTTCATCCTTCAGCTGTATATAATAAATGTGCTAAGTTTCTAGGCTGTGGGTGTACCTCCATCCCTGCATGTGGCCCACCCAATCCTAGCTTTTCTGTAGATGTTCCTGCCACTTCTTTAGCCCAGCCAGGTTAATCCCAAAGCTGCACAGGTTGTGGCAGACTGTGACCTGGAACTATAAGGCAGAATACTTTTCTCCTGTATGTTGTTTTTGCTTATGGTATTTGTAACAACAACAGAATAAAGCTAGAATAATTAACCAGGCAGCAAAATAAAAGGGGAATGGAAGACCAAACATGTGCATCAATATAAATGAGTTTTTAAACATTATGCTAAGTAACAGGCCAGGTGTGGGCATGATGGTTCACATCAGTAATTTTAAAGTTTGAGAGGTAGGACGAGAAGTTCTAGGCAATCTTCAGCAATGAAGCAAGTATTCTACTCTTGAAAAGATGCCACCATACTGTATAACTGACACAGCAAACTTAGAAGAAGTCAGCCTATATTTAATGGAATGCAATACAATAAGTAAATCCCAGGTCTGTGTAAGGGAAAATAAGAAGATCCTGTTTTAAAGTAAATGATATGTTAGCTAGTCAGTGGTGGCAGATACCTGCAACCTTTAATCCCAGCATATGTATAGGCAGGTGGATCTCTGAGTTTGAGGCCGGCCTTGTTTACAGAGTGAGTTCCAGAACAACCAGAGCTCAACAGAGAAAGTCTGTCTCAGAAAAAAAAAAAGAAAGAAAGAAAGAAAGAAAGAAAGAAAGAAAGAAAGAAAGAAAAAAGAAAGTAGATGGTGTGACTCAAGATATAGCTCAGCAGTTAGAACTCTTGCTGCTCTTCAAGTAAACCCAAATTCAGTTTCCAGCACCTATAGCAGATAACTAATAACCACCTGTCACTCTAGCTGCAAGAGATCCCTCACTCCTGGCCACTGCAGGCACTTGAATACTTAGAACATACACAGACATACATGCATGCACATACATAAAAATGGTTTAAATGTATATCTTAATGAGTAGCAGTAGGTAATGTGAACATACTATTCTGGTGAGAGAACAAACTAGACCATAATCAGACAGCTCTATGGATTAGAAAGGAAAAGATCCTGAAAAGTGAATTCAGGAGGTGGAGAAGTGGTTCTGCTACTAAGAGCACTTGTGGCTGTGGCAGAGGACCTGAGTTCTGTTCCAAGTACCCACACCAGGCTGCTTACAATCACCTGTAATTTCAGTTCTAATAAATCTGATTCCTTTACCTGGCACTGAACTTATGCACTCATTCAAGCCCTCCTCCCAACCCTACACACACATATTACTAAAAATGAATTATAATCATTTTTAAAAAGAAAACAAATTTAATCTGGTTTACAAATTAGTTGCTCCAATAATATGAGACTCGGCACTGGAGATTGGAAATGGCATTAGCAACAGTATGAAGACATCACTGAGGGGTAATATCTGAGCTAACATACAAATGTTAGTAAAGAGAATTCCAGGTGATTAAACAGATAGTCCTGAGTGCTGGGCACAAGCATCCATTCAAGGCAGGTGGATTGAAACTGTTAGTGTCTTTGCTTTGTCAACTTAACACAGTCTAGAATCATCTGAGAAGAGAGCCCCAATTGAGAGGTTGCCTAAATCATATTGCCCTGTGACCATGTCTGTGTGAGTTAGGGTTAGGGTTTGATTATTAATTAATACTGAAGGACCAAGCCCACTGTGGATAACAGCACTCCCTATACAGCCTGGTCCTAGGCTACATAAGATAGTTAGCTAAGCATGACCCAGCAAGCAACATTTCTCTATGGTTTCTGCATCAGGTTCCTGCCTCAGAGTCCTTCCCTGCTTTACTCAGTGATGAGCTGTGCTGTGGAAGTGAAAATCAATGAGCCCTTTTCTCTCCTAGGTTGCTTTTGGTTAAGGTATTTGGTTAGAACATCCTACTCTCTCTTTCTTAGGCACAGACATTTCAACATCCCTTCTTGTTCATCCCATCTGTGCTGCTCCTGACCCAATTGAGCAGCCCTCTGGCTTTACCAGCTTGCTTCCAGTCCCTTTTCCTGGTGTCTCCGCCTCTCTGTCTTCCACTCTTCTCACTCCTTCCTCCTGGTCTCAATCTGTGAATCTTAAATCCCAACTGGCTCTCCTCCCCAACAGTTGGATGCTGGCATCTTTATTTACCAATCAGAATTAACTGGGAGGCAGGTTCACAAAAGCTACATGTAGACCCTCTTATGTAAACTAATTTGAGGGACCCCATTAGCATTAGAATACAAGCAGTTACAGTAGTGCAGTTGGTTCACTTAGACAGTACCACAAACACTCCAGTCATGCACTGAGCTACAATGTCCTGCCATCTATCATGCCAGAGAGCAATAGAGTCTTTTCTCTCCATTATAATATTATTTGGCCACCCTATTGTATATGTGTACCGGGAAATGTTTAAAAAAGCAACCCATGCTACTGCCGGCATCCACCCTACCACCGGCATGGCACCAGTGACCAAACAGGCCTGTTCTCAGCTCAGCAGACTCTCTGACCTGTAGCTCTGAAATCTCTCCACCTGTCTCTAAGTTCTCATGGCAGGTTGCTGCCATGCCAGCCCCATGCTTCCAAATTCCCATCCATGTCTCGCAAACCCACGCTTTGCCACTGTACCTTTCTCTCTGGAACCCAGTTGAGTCGCTGCATGAAAGAAAACACCACACAAACTTAGTTTAGAACCAACAGGTAACACAATCTCTGGGCACAACAACTAGCATCCTAATTTGTAAGCTATTCTAAATTACAAATCTTCAGGCCGATCCGCCACCTATACTGGGGACTTCTGCTACCTACATTTCGTCCTCCATCATCTCTCCTGTCCAAAAGGGCCTAGCTTTTCTCCTGCTTCCCTCTTCCTTTCTCCAACCTGGAAGTCCTGCTTATTTGCCCAGTGATTGGCTCCTTGAAATCTTTATTCATTAGGGGAAGGTCCTGCCACATATATGCACTTAATCACTGCTAGACAAACCCAATCCTTGTGAAATTTTTCCTTGTAGGGACCTCCAGCATCCCTTTTATGATCTCTTATTAATGGCTCTCTCCCATCACACATCGGAACTACCTGAATTGGGAGTTTCATGCTAAAATTCTGAGTGTGACATCAGACTTGGGAAATTTCTACCTTCCTTCTTTCTGTTCATCCACCATTGTAGAAGTCAGGGAACTAACTGGGGTCTGAGAGAATTCAGAGGTGTGCCCTTCTTTCTGGAAGGTAAAGGGGACTGAAGATGGTAGCAGGCACCGAAGAATCAGGTGTCATTAGAAGATAATTGACTAAGGAGAAATGGCCACTACCCCCCAGGTGAAGCACAGGGCATTTTTCCATATCAATAAAGTCAATTATCAGAGGATGTCCGGTTCCTTGGTACTGCTATTAACCTACATTGCTCTTATTAACCTTTCTGATGAAGACTCTTTCAAAAATAATTATATTAAAGTACAATTCTCTGTGAGTTTCTAGTGTGTGACTGTTCCATTTCAGTACTTCTGTCGCATAAGATAATGAACACCTGATTGTCTGGCTACCTCATGGAGGTTTTTAATCAAGACTCATTTTCTTGGCTTTACTGCCAGTCTGGTGCCAGTCCTCCGACTAGCAGGAAGCTCAGGGACACTCAAACATGAAGGAATTAAATGTAAGACAGGAAATTTAAAAACAGGCTCTCTTACAAGGTGTCCTAAAGATGAAATACATTTAGTATCAGCTTGAAAGATTTGAGAATCAGCCTGTATGTGAGGGAGTTTCTAGGTTGGGCTAGTTGAGGCAGAAAGACCCATCCTAAATGTAAGCAGTATCATTCTGTTTCCTCGACTGACTGGATTTTTATTTCTCCTTTTTAGGAGAAAGTGAGCTGAGCACCAGCATCCATCTCTGTCTGCTTCCTGACTGTGGATACAATGTAACCAGCCACCTTATGCTCCTGCTGTCCTGCCTTCCCTGCTGTGATGGACTGCACACTACTGTGAGCCAGCAAAAACCTTTCCTCCCTCCAATTGCTTTCATCAAGTATTTTGTCACAGCAAAGAAAAAGGTAATTTAAACAGGAACTGTAAGCTGTACTACAGAACCACAGAGATACATGTGTACCCCTCCCTTGGCTGTCAGACATTGAAACCGTGGTCCCCTTGAAGAACTGGAGTTTTTCAAGGAATCTTATGATGGGAGAAGGAGAAGGCTGAAGCTGGTGAAAGAGTTGTCTCCAGAAAAGGATTTCAAAAGGTTCTGCCCATTTGACATCAGTGATGGATTGGTCACCAAGGGACCACACCTTCATTAGGACTGCTTACCTATGTATACCTCTTGACCATACCACAATTCTTCATCTATTTCAACTTCAAGATCACATCAGTGCCCTGAATTGGGGTCACCGAATTCTTTTACCATTCCCTCTCTCTGATGTGGCTACACTGACTCAACCCCCTTCCTCTGCCTTTCACTGTTAATTGTTTCTTTAATGAGCACCTCAAGACAGACGACAGGTCCTAAGCTGTTGATAAAACAGAAAAGAGGCAGAGAGCAGTCCAGATGGCCTTGTGCAAAGTCTCACAGAATTAAAATATGAAGAAAGCCAATTGACAAAAAGGGAAGGCCAGATGAGACATAATAGGTGTAAAACTACATGTAGCATAAGTAATACCTGGGAAGTCAGAGACAACATGACTTCTAAAGAGACCACACTACAGAACACTAAAAGCCTCAAATCTTTGTATGTTTGGGTTATGTGAACTGCTAAACTGTTTACCTGTTCCAGCCCACTTCCTTGGAAATGCATCCTTTCTTTGGTTTTGCTTGCTAACACTACACATGTGCCTGTCTAATTCTTTATTCTGAGATGCAAGAACCTGGAGCCCTTTAAGCTGTGAAACCTGTGTCAGAACAAACTACTGCTCAGGCTTCCAAACCTGCAACAGCCCTTTCCCCTCACCAGACACTGACAGGCTCCCTACTGGGTGCACTGCCTGTAAATCTGTAGCTAAGAGACTCCCAGGCATCCAGAGTTCTCACCTGGAGAGATGAATGACACATTGATGAACACACAGCATTTCCCCATCCCTTACCTGCCTCCTGTTGGCAAATCAGAGAGTCTAGTTACAGGCTTGTGCTGTGAAACATCCCTTCCTTGGACAGGAGCCTGTGACTCTGCCATACAGACCCGACTCCTCTAAGAAGATCCTGCCATGCAGCCTGTCTATCCATGGTATTAATAATTCTGCTTATAAAATCCTTATCCTGAACACTTCTTGTTGATGTCCCTCTTGAACCTTGAACCTGAGTCCCAGTATCAATGGGAAGTTGGTAGAATGGGGATAGAAAATGTTCTGTGCTGATGTTAAGTGGCAGTCCAAACCCTGAGCTGTATCCCTCCAATCCCCACAAATAAAGGACATATCCTTATGAGCTTATAGAGGACTAGCCATCACTTTCAAAACTGTGCTAGCTCAGGACAAGTTAGTCTCAGAATGGGCATCATGGAGGAAGGATGCAGTCATTGCTTTGGCTGACTAGTCTAGACTTACTTTCTTAGACTAGAGAGGCTCCCTCACTGCAACTGCCACTCTGGTTGAGCAACCAGCCAGGAGTGGGATAAGTCTGTGAAAGTGCCTGCTGGCAACAGATCTCTGGTTATATCCCAAGTGCCCCACCTGGAGCTTAGGGTGCAATAGCAACAGGTGCAATCAACCAAAATTGTCTCCAGGGATTTCCAGAGACATGAGGTAAGAAAACTACAGAATTGGAAGTACCAATAATATCAGCTGATCTTGGCTCTCAGAGACACCACTGGGAAGAAAAGAAAAAGAAACTCAGACAGTAACTGGATACACTTGAGAAGTCAAAAATCAGTTACCTGGGAGATGCCAGAGGCCATACAGAAGGTTGTAAGATCTTAGTAAATGGAGGAGGGGGTGTCAATCCATGCAAAGAAATCGTGTGACAGGCACACAATAAAAGTTCACCTCTGGCTATGCTTTGGATAAATGTCCCCAAAGGTTGGTATATTAAAAGCTTGCTCACCAGAGTGTGTAACTTTGAAGGGAGGAAAGGCCACTAGGAAAAAGTTAGACAGGAATGATGCCTACTGCCACTATATATTAGGTAGAAAGAAGAATGAAAAGTAGGCCATTTTTTAGGCAGTCAAGAGACAGTATGTGACACATCCAGGGTCCATATGTGCTGCTGCTGTGATGTCAAGCTAAGCAGGTGGTGGTAATGGTGACTTGAGTCTTTTTTGCAGAGTGCATATGTGGAAAGAAGCCTGAAAGGTGTAAGCACATGCTGAGAAACAGAAAAAGAGGGCCAGCCCTGAAGTGGTGCATACCTGTAATCCCAGCACTTAGGAGACAGAGACAACAGGATCAAATGGTCAGGGTCAAGCTCTGGTTGTACAGATCAACTGGTCTAGCATGCAGGAGGCCCTAGGTTTGGTTCCTAGCACCAATAAAATCATGTCTGGTAGTGGACAGCTGTAATCCAAGTACTTGGGAAGTAGAGGCAGGAACACTAGGAACTCAAAGCCAACTTTGACTACAGAGTAAATATGAAGTCACTGTGGGCTATGTGAGAGCCTCAAAACAAACAAACAAAAACAAAACAAAACAAAACAGAAAGCACAGATTTTAAAATGGAGGGTAGGTTAGAAACAAAGATCATCAGGAAGTGAAAGAGGTAGATGGTTATGAGGTTGCTGTCAGTACCAGACACATGACTGTCCGTTCTCAAATACTCATATTTGAGATGTCCAGGCTAGGACCTCTGGAAGAAGTAAGCTCAAATATAATGGGAGTGGGTCTTCAATGTTTCTTTTTCTTTTTTAAACATTTTTAAAAGTGGGAAATAAAGTGCTTTCCAAATACACCTCAAAACTCCAAAGCTTGTTTGTATCTGTGTGGGTTTCTGTTGAGTGGTATTTGTGGGGGATATTATCCAATGGAGATATATATGTTCCCTGGAATATTCTAATCAAACCATAAGCCTTCTTAAATGATGATGTAATTGATTCTTGTGTTCACAGCATATGCATGTATATGTATCAAAGAGAAAGAGCGTGTGTGTGTGTGTGTGTGTGTGTGTGTGTGTGTTTGTGTGTGTGTGTGTGGGTGTGTACACACAGTATATATGTATATCACATGCATGTAGGAGACCATAGAGGTCAGGAGAGGTTATTAAATGCCCTGAAACTGGTGTTAGAGATTGTTGTGAGCCACACGTGGGTGGGTCTTGGGAACCAAACCTAGGTCCCCTAATCGAGCATCCCCACTGAGCCATGCCTCCAGCCTATTTAGCTTAATTTCAATCACTAAGTCTACAGAATAGTGGTTTCTACTTGTGTAAGTTTCCATCATTGCAACAAAATACAAAACAGAACATCTTAAGGAAAGAAAAATTCGTTTTGTCTCATGGGTCAAAGGCAGGGAAAACATGATGTCCAGAGCTTTCTGTCCATGGTGGTAGAAGCTTGCACAACATGTTCAACCTAGGGAAGTCAGGAATCGGAGCAAATGAGATTGGAATTCAGGGTAGGCTACAACTCTCAAAGGCTCACCACCACTCCTCAGTGACCCCATATCTAGCTGCTAGACCCACTTCCAAAATAGCAATACCAGCTGAGATCCCATTTTCAAAGATATGGGTGGAAGTGGGGAGACCTTAGAACTAAAATATGGCATTGCTCTAGTTAAACAGTTTGATTGAGACCAATTCAACAATCACAGAATTCAAAGTCCAGACATATTTAAAAATGGAAGTCAAAAGGAATGTTATAGAAAGGATTTTATATAGTTTACCTTATTATCAAGTTGGCTTAAAGGTATAAAAGTCGATTTTAGGGGTCTACTCTGGGAATTCAATTTTTTAGAAGTAGAACACTGAGAAAAAGAAAAGATAATCAGCAACACCCCAACTATACCCTAGTCAGACATCATTTAGACCATAAATGGACCCTAAGCAGACATCCACGAGGTCTCAGTCAGAAATCCACAGGACCCAAAAAAGGCTCCAGCCAATAAGACCCCACCATACATCACCAAGACCCATACCAGATGGCACATAGTCTCTATATAGTCCCCAACCAGACTCTAACCATCTCCCAACCACTCCCTAACCAGATCTCAAACCAGTCCCAAATCAGACACCATCCAGACTCAAACAAGTCCTCAACCAGACTCCAGCCAGATGGCAACCAACTATTCACCAGACCCCATCCAGACTGAAAGCAGACTCTAAGTATTCACCAAGAGCCCAACACACTCTAGCCAGACCCCCAATCAGACTCAAACCAGATATCGACCTTCTAGCTACTGGTAAACCAAACTGAAGCTTCCAAATATCAGATGCACATTAGTTTAGTTTGCTGACTTAATCGTTTTGTCAGTGACCTGTCTGTCACTAGCCAAGAGAACATATATTTAATATGATCATATTAAACATATATTTAATATACCATCAACATATTCAATGACCCTGAGCAGATAATTGGGAAGTTTAGTGGAATTCATTCAAATGTCTTCCTCATGAGCAAACCTGTATTGTATGTCTATGCTAGGAGATGGAAAATACAAGGTCAAGGTCAGTGGATCCAATACCTTCCAAATAACCTAAAAAGTCACTCAGTTGGTTTCCCTCCCCATCTCTATTTTAATTGTGGCATCTGATGCCACAACCACATTCTGATTCTGAGCCTTTCCCAACCATTAAATTGCTACATGTGAGGCTGTATTTTAATCTCTGATTCACTTAATTGCCTATGCTGTGCTCAAGATCCAAGACCACAATTACTGTTTCCATGGGAATAAGATTCGCAATAGCTTTTCCATCCCCCTCCACGCTCATCTGAATGTCACTTTCATCTGCTCTCTTGGGTGTTCCTATTTTCATGGAATGCTCTTCATGACAAACCAAAAAGCCTTAAGAATGGGGCCATCAACCTAAATTATATCCCTGGTCACCACCAAGCTGGCTAGTAGTCATGTCCTTCCTTTTTCTGTGTGTGTGTGTGTGTGTGTGTGTGTGTGTGTGTGTGTGAGAGAGTGAGAGAGAGAGAGAGGGAGAGAGAGAGTGTTCATACATGTTCACATGCATGTATGCTTGCTTGCATATATATAGAACTGGAGGTCAAGCTTAAGGTGTCACTCCTCAGGTGCCATTCAGCTTCCTTTAGTCTCTTTTTATTTTTCATTTTTGAGACAGGATGTCTCCTTTTAACCTGGAACTCATCTGATTCAGCTAGACTAGCTGGCCAGAGATCTATCTACCTGTCTTTTCCTCTCCAGTGCTGGGATCATAGGTATGTATCACCACACCTATGCTTTTTACTCATGCTTGAGGGATAGATCCCTGGTCCTCACATTTGTCCAGCAAGTACTTCACTGCCTGAGACATCTCCCCTGCCCTATCTCCCTTTCTGTTCCCAGAGCTCGGTTATCATAGAAAGAATATTAAAACACCACTTCTCCTTCCTACCAGAGAAAGATATCACAGTCCCCCCCCACACACACACACAATGCTTCTGGGCCCTCAGATTTAAAAAATTAAAAAAGGCTTGAAGTATAAAATAGTCAATACCATTGAATGTCAAAAATGACCTTGTTCTTAGAATTCAGCCAAGAAAGCTATTTTGGTTAACGCCAGCATCAGTTAACACTGAGATAAATGCTAGTACCAGTCTTGAAGATGTGGAATTTTGGGAATTACGTGTATGGGAAATGTCTAGGTTTCTTATTTTTACAGAGGAGAGGACCAGAATGTAAAGGTATGCAGCACAACCTTGTGTTGCGGCAAGCTGGGCTATTTGGAGAAGAGTGACATAGTGTCTCCATCTTTGCTTACTTCTCAGCAAGATGGGGAAAGTGGTACTTGTTTGCCGAGGTCGTAGTGCAGGCTAAGCATGTTTGTTCTTGGGATGGATTTTGAGAGATCTTTACATACACTCCCTTGCAAAGACACACACACTTCTCAGTAGTAGTTTCTGTGAGAACCACCAAGCCACCAAGCACTGAAAAGACCATCTACCTGACATCAGATTCTGGGACTGAAATTACAGCCCCATCACTTAACTGTGAAGCCAGGCAAGATGTGTCACCTTTCTGAGCTTTGGCTTCCTGGCCTGCAGATGGGGCAAGGTTCAAATCACCTTGCTGACCCAGAACACCACTACAGAGCAGGTGTTGACAAGTGTTTCTTTCTTTCTCTCCCTCTAGTCCCTCTCCTGACTCGTTATGCATCTCTCTGTAACCCTGGGAGAATTACTTAACCTTTCCGGCTCTGAATTTCTCTCCCCATAAAACTACAGGATTTGACAAGACCCTCTTTGAATTTCTTTCCAACTCTCGCACGCAACACTTCTGTTAACTTTGAGCTGCCTCTTGGGATATGGTAATGGCTTACATTCCACAGAAGACTTGAATGTCATATTATGGGCTGTAACACAGCTTCCAGAAAACTCTCCTACTCTTCCCAGCAGAATTCCCCATTGTTCTGAACATAATGAATAATCCAACATATCACACACTATATCGGGGTCCTATCAATGACCACAGGCTCCCACATTCTAGGGCCTGCCTGAAGTGACACTGGAAACCTTCGAGATACTGTCAACAGCTCTTCTTCCCTTGGCAGTGACCCCAGTCCAAGCAGATGCACTGACCTCCGTGGATGTCACAGACTAAGGTCAAGGCCAGGTTCTTTCCTTCCTATGAGTGTAGCAGCCTCAACACGCACCTTGATTTTGCTCCATTGCTTTGGGATTCAAAATGCTGCTGTCAAGCTTATGAAATGATCTATGGAAAGTCTAATGCTTGCTTTAAAAAAAAAATACTAAGGTGGCTGGTGAAAAAGCTCAGCAGGTAGAGAGGTCTTGGTACCTAACCTGAGATCACTTTCTGGGACACATTCATTATGGTGGAAAGAGAGAAAGGACTTCTGAAAAGGTTCATTTTCAAGATAAAGAGCATGCATTGTTCTTGCAGAGGATCCATGTTCCGTTTCCAACAACAATGGCAGGTGGCTATACTACCTGTAATTCTTCCAGTTTCAGAGGATCTGGTACTCTCTTTTGCCCATAGAGGAACCTTGCACTCATAAACACACACACACATACACACACACACACACACACACACACACAC
>JADRCD010223276.1:19635-36982 GCA_019843815.1 Montemys delectorum
TAAACACACACACACATACACACACACACACACACACACACACACACACATACACACACACACTTTTTTTTAAAAAAAAAGGAAACTCATGTACATGTACTTGGAAGAAGTAGAAAAACCATGGTGACTCTTAATCCCAGTTCTCAAGAGGCCCAAATTCTTGCTATGAAAACGGAAACTACCAGCTTTGTCCAGCCACACATTCAACTCCACACAGCAGGCTCAGTGGCTTCAATGAGATCTAGCAGGGTTGGGAGCTGTTTTGCAATAGACTTGCTATTAGAATAGTGACTCTCCATCTGCAGAAAGACTTGTTGAGTCTACAGGGAGCAAGTAAGAGGCTGAACAGCATATGTACAAGCAGGTGGTGTGCCAGGACCTCAAGGGTAGATGAATGTTGTTTTGTAATACAAGAATACAATGCTGAGTAATTCCTGAAGTCAGGTTATAACCCAAAGACCAAGACGAGAGTGGGAAGAAGAAGAATCCTGTCAGCTGATCTACGGCTGAGTCTGGAGGTGGTGGGGAGTGAAATACCCCTTAATAAATATTCCTATAAGGACGTAGAAAGAATGCAAGAGTCTACGGACACAGGGGAGAGTGATGAAATGCTGACGTCAGAAATTAACATGGCTGTTGCACTCATCAACACACGGTAGCCATGGTTACTCACACAAGGTCAGGTCCAGTCAGCATTCCAACATGAATGGGAGAGGGGCTCCTGATGCTCTACTCCTATAAGAAAATCTATTGACTGTTGTTGGCTTCTGAGGGACGAAGGGTCATTCAGTATGGGGGCTGTGGCCACTGGGAGACTGTTCATGTTATAGTGGATGGCCACACACGCATGCACTTACAGGCATCAATAACTGGACTTGGGGAATTAATAATCATGTCTAAAAGTACACAGTGACATTGGAAGGGAAATGGGGTGGGGACACTAGAGCGAGCTCAAGGGAGGTAGTGACAAATGCATATGTTCAATATATGATGAGCAGAAATGTGTGAATCTTTCAAAAAATAAAAATTTACTTTACTAAAAAATATTGATCTTAGAATTGGAATGTAAATTATTCTAACCATTATGGAAATTAGTATGGAGGTTACACACACACACACATGCACATGTACACATGCATGCATGTACACCTAAAAAAATATACATACCATAGGTCCCAGGTATACCTCTCCTGTATATTTACCCAAAGGACTTCAAGTCAACATATCACAGAGACACTTGCACATCAGTGTCTGTTGCCGTCCCATTTACAACAGCAAGGATATATAATCAATCAACAGAGGAATATACTGGGAAATGTGGCACAGAGACAATATAGCTTCTTCGTCAGCTCTAAGTGTAACCACATCAGTGTGCTCCAGGTTCATCAAGAGATTCTGTTATAGAAAAATAAGCCAGGGGTCCGCAGAGATTGTTCAGTGGTTACTTCCCCACCCCTTCCTCCCCCTCCCACAGGAAAGTGGTTCAGAGTTCATGGTCTCTTGCAGAAGATGCTGGTCTTGTTCCCAGCACCCACATGGTAACTCACGACCATCTGACGTTCCAGTTGCAGAGGATTCAGCTCCTCTTCTGGGTTCCACAGGCACTGAATGCATATGGTGGTACACTTATATACGTGCACAAAATACTCTCGTACATATAAAATAAAAATAAATAAATGTTAAAAATAAAATGGGAGGAGCAAACAAGGGGAACACTGGATGTTGGGCCTCTGGCCTCCACACACATTGGTAAGCATGCATGTGCCCCACATACTTGTACTCACATGAGCATGGAGACCCATTCTATAAATACATAAAACTAAAATAACAGGGAGAGAACCCATTTTTGCTCTCACTTCCTATAAGACATTGTCTATTCTTTCCTACCCTCTTCAATTACCCCACCATCAGACTTGATCAAAGTCTAGCAAAGCAACACATCCTTGCATACCTGAATTTTTCTTTCTTTTTATTCTGTGGGAAGTTACTGAAGAATCAAATTTCTAATCCCCACAGGTACAGATTTTAGAGGCAGAAAAGACCAGAGAGTCCAACTGTGAAGGTTAGTATGAATTGTCAACTTGACAGAACCTATAATCACCTAGCAGGTGGGCATCAGGGCACACAGGGGAGATCATATGATTATGTTGATTGATGTGGGAAGACCATTATTAATTGTGAGTGGAGCTTGAGCTGTAGAGGTGGAGAGAGCAAGCTAAGTACTTCCATGAATACAGAGATGGCTCTCTTCAGACTTAGGAGGTAATGTGACCAGCTGCCCAAGCCCTTGGTGCCTTTCCTTCCCACTATGATAGAGAAAAATCTGAAACCATAATGCAAAATACTCTTAATTTTTAATCTGATTTTGTTAGAATATTTTAACACAGCAACAGAAAAAAAGGACACCAAAACCTACCAAAGCGAAAGAAGTGATCACAGGAGCAAAGCATGGTGGTTTGTGCCTTGAGATGGTGAGGCAGGAGGATGGATGTGTGCTTGAGGCCAGCTTGGGCTTCATAGCACATACCACTTCAACCAGAAGTACAGGGAAAGATCATGTATCAGAAAATAAGAAAGAAAGAAAGAAAGAAAGAAAGAAAGAAAGAAAGAAAGAAAGAAAGAAAGAAAGGAAGGAAGGAAGGAAGAAAGACGGGGCTGAGAGATGGACAGAGGAGCAGAGGGAGGGAGGGAAGGAGGGAGGAAAGGAGGGAGGGGGAAAGGAGGGAGGGACTGAGGGACAGATGGAGGGAGGGAGGGGAGGGAGGTACTGAGGGATAAACAGAGGGAGGGAGGAAAAGATGGAAGGAAGAAGGGAGAAAGAAGAAAGGAGTGAGGGAGGGGAAGGAGGGGAGGAGGAGAAAAGGACATGAAGGAAATTGAAGGGAACAAAATCATGCAACATTTAGAATTTCCCATAGTCTCTGCACTGTGACACACTGTTATAGACCTCAGGACTCAGAAATCCCCAGCGACATCCTGGCTGTGTTGGAAGACTACAGGTGGGCATAGCTAATTACACTCATACATTTCGCAAATGTAGTCATCAGGGAGAATGGAGTGGGGAGGAGAAAGGTGTGACACATTGTCATGGCTAATCTTTGTCAACTTGACTGGGTTTAGAATCACCTCAAGGATAAAGCTCTGGGTGTGTGAGAGTGTTTCCAGAGAGTTTTAACTGAGGAGGGAACGCTCGCCTGGATGGGGACAGCATCATCCCATGGGCTGAGGTTGTAGGCTGATTCAAAGCAGGAAGTGAGCAGAGAAGATGTGACTTGACCAGCTATCTTAGATGCCTGCCACTGTGCTTTCTCCATGGGATGGACTGCATCACCCCCAAACCCTGTCCTACCTTAAGTTAGTTTGTCAGAAAACTTTTCTCACATCAATGAACAAAAAAAGCTATGAACTAGAAACAATGGCCTTTATTTGTGTAACAAGATCTCAGACCTTAGTGGGTCCCCAGACCTCAGCATAACTGACTCCATGATGGTATGTCATTGAGGCTGCAAAACTCAGCACTTAGACAGCACCACCTGCTAAAACTAAACCAAAGGTCTAGTCCATCAAAGTTTGCATAGTTCTGGGAAAGTCTCAAAATGTACTAACCTCGCTTTTTTAGCTTCTACGGTTCTGCTTCTGGCTAACTGTTCTTGTTAACAAAAGTATGTTAACCTTGAACATGGTTGTTTAGCTAAAAAGCTCACCTTGAGAAAGGCTCAGTGCTATACTGAGATGCTGAATATCCAGTTAGTCATTGGCTGTCAAATAAAGACTTTCTATTGCCTTAAGCCCGTGTCCAAGTAGTCTTTTCTGGTGAACACACTTCAACAATTTGGACCTCTACCATGAACAGTAATTTTGACTAAGCACTTGGATTTCTAGATCCATATGACCCACACTACCATAAAATTCTATGTTTTTGAAACCAGAACTACAGTTGCCTGCAGCAACCTGACTGCTTCCCAAAGAGATAGACAACTGGGGAGCCCAGAGAGCTGTCCTTTGGGCCCAGAATAGCAGCAACCACACAAGCATCATTGCATTGTTTTATATTTATTTATCCAATTTTAATTGTTTTTCTTGAAATGACCAAAGCTATGTGTCATTATAAAGAAAATAAGCTCACTTAGATCTCACTTGTAGGGGTTCAAGGGCAAGCCCTGGATGGCTCAGGTGTCATGAAGAACTCATATGGTGGAATCAGAGATCACATGACAAAGCAGGAAGCTGGAGTGACATTCAGGAATTAGGTTTGCTCTTACAACAACCTCCTCTCATGGGTGCTTGAGAGTTCCATGAACACCTCCTTAATCCTCTCTAAGGATATCTTCCCAGTAATGTAAAGATGTATCACCCAGCCCTACCTTTGTGTATGTGTGTAACATGTGTGCTTACACATGTTACATGTTTTGTGCAAGTGCATACATGTGCATCTGGGGGCTGATAGTCAACACCAGATGTCTTCTTCAATTACTTTCCTCCTTGACTTTTGAGACAGAGGAAATTCATCACGTAGGCTAGGCTGGTTGGTGACCAAGCACTAACAACTTCTCATCTCTGACTTTCCAGTGTGGGATTATAGGCATGTATCACCAATGACCAGTTTTTACAGTGGGTGCTGGGGATTGAACTCCGGGTCTCACACATGATAGTGAGTCTTTTTTTTTTTTTTTTTTTTTTTTACAACTGAGCCGTCTCCTTAGCTCCAAGTTCTACTTCTTAAAGGTCCCACTACCTCCCGATACCACCACACAAACTCCCCACTGAGGACCTAGCCGATCAATTTTAAACCATAGTGGGTTTTTCATTACTTCTTTCTGTTTGTTTCTATTTCCAAAAAGAGGCACTGCTTATAAACAAGAGAAGCAATGCAGCAAATGAACTTTTGACTGCTCATGTGATTGAATCTCAACATGTGTAGAACATCCACCATACATATAAGGCTTTCTTATTCCTCACACAGGCTTCATCGGTACTAACCACCACGCTGGAGATGGGGTTTGCAAAGCTGCCATAGTCTGTCCCTCCAGTAGTGGAAGCAAACACAGATGCACCATGGCAGCTTCCCAATGGGGTGAAAGGCCAAGAGCACAGACAGCCATCCACTGGGCTCAGAATAGCAGCAGCCACACAAGCATTGTGCACTGCTCTTCGCTGACTTTCATTAATCTCTCCAGGGCCCACAAGAGGTCAGAGATGTTTACACAGCAGAGGAGGTTGAACTTGCTCACCAGGCTGGCTCAGCTAATCTGCTCCCTAAGGACTGCAGGGTTCCTCCATCATGGCTAAACCACCAGGTGAGGGAGAGGTGGATTGCAAAGGTATGCAAATATTTGGCTTCATCCAAGATCAAATATATCATTTTCCCCCTTTCCCTAAGCTTTAAAAAAAAAATACAGCAAAGCCCCAGGAACTGCCTGGGAGCAAAGAATTTTGCATATAAAGCATACTTTGCTTTATAGAAAGTGCAAGGCTGGAAGAAAAGTTAATTTTTATGTGCAAAACAATTACAACAGGGATTTCAGAACTTCGCTCTCCTGGTAACAGATAATGGTGGTTAGTTTTGATTGCCACGTGACAGGATCTAGAATCACATGAGGATCTAGCCATCTGGGCCCCTGGAAGGCTGTCTTGATCACATTCACTGAGATGGCAAGGCCCCTTTACTGTGGGTGTCATTGTCCCTTGGTTTGGCATCCAGAACTGTATAAATGGAGAAAGAGAGAAGGTCAACATAGTACATTTGACTTTCTCTGCTTCAAGCCTTTGCTGCCTTGACTTCCCCTCTATAAGGACTGTATCTTATCTATATTACTGTGAACTATAATAATCCCTTTCTTTCCTTGAGTTGCTTTTGTCAGGGCATTTCCCCAAAGCAGCAGAACAGAAACGAAGACACACATTTTCTCAGTGCATGTTAGCCTAAGCCCAGGTCATATACAGAAATAAACTATCTTTATATGCAGAGTGAAAACAAGGTTTACTTTTCTAAAGTTCTTTTCCACACTGTCGACTTTTTCACTCCTGTCGACTGAATAAAGAAGCAGCTCCACACTTTTGTATTTTCCAGAAAGTTCTGTATCTTCCAATTGTTAGTAAATCACTAGAGTACAGTCTTAGCTCTTCCCCCAGAGAAGACACTAATGCTGCTTGGTCTACGTCACTTGGGAAGAGCCAGAGGCAGCCCCGTTATGCTTCTTGTGTGAGGTCTCATTTCTCAGAACATATTCTGAGGCTGGTAAGTTATACATCACACTCGAGCAGCACACAATGTTTGTCGCATTGTTTTGTGTGCTTTTTATTTACCAATTTGTGTGTGTTTATTTGTACAAATTTATATGATATACACAAGTGTTTGTACAATTATGTGTGAACACACATGGAGGTCAGAGGTCAATATCAAACAACTTTCTCAGGCTGCTTTCACCTTATTTTTGAGGCAAAGTCTCTCCCTGAATTAGATCGAACAGCCATTCAGTTCCAGGGCTCTGTGCATCTCCACTCCTCCAGTGTTGGAATGACAGCTTGACTGTCTTTTTCACACAGTTTCTGGGCAAGTGAACTCAGATCTTCATACCTGTGCAGCCAGTCCCTCACAGCCTGAACCATCTCCCCAGCTCCTGTCTATGTAACACGTTTTAAAAGAAGACTTTACCCAAGAAGTATATTTAGCTGTTGCCTGTTTGGTGTAACCTTGACTGAGTGGGTTGGGACATTTAGGACAGTCTTCTAGCCTGCTTCATAGTACAGAGGAAAAGGCTGTGTTAGAGTCAAAGTGCTCACAGTGATTTTTTTTTTAAATCTCAGTTCTTCTTGCCTCCCCAAATGTATAGCACCAGTCTGCCCCCTCTTTTTCCACATCCTCTTCATCTTGGACACTCTTCAAGAAAGAAATGGCAGTACATGCTATAAAGGCACTTCATATCCACATTTACTACGAATGATGCACAATAGCCAAGGTATGGAGTCAGCATATGTCCATCAACAACAAAAAATAGATTAAAAATGTGGCATACATATATACATATAATGGGTTTTATTCAGCTATAAAAATGAGATTGTGTTGTTTGCAGGAAAAGGAATAGAAATGGAAGCCATCATAGTGAGTAAAACAAACCAGACTCAGAAAGATAACTATCACATTTTCCTTTATATGTGAAATACAGATTTAAATATATGTATCCTCATCCCTTTCTCATATCCATCAAGTCATCTATCCATCCACATACCCATAGATCTGTCTGTCCATTCATCCATCCATCCACCGGCCCTACACATCCATTCACCCTCACATGTGACTATCTACTCATCCACTCATTGGACAATCTGTTCCTCACACACTCACATTTATCCATCCACTTACTTACCTACCTATCTATACATCCATTTATACATCCACACCCACATGGACCTACCTATCCATTCATTCATTCATTAATAACTCTACCCATAATCCATATTTCATCCACCTATCCACTTACCCATCCACCTACATCTATCCATCCACCCATCCACCTATACACCACCCCCACCTTTGCATGCATTTACACATCTACCTTTCTACCCACCCCACATTCACCCACCATCCATTTTTCCATCTATTCATGTGCCAACCAGTCCATCTACCTACCTCACCCTCCCACCTTCCCACACACACTCATCCATTCATCCACTTTATCTAGCTCTTCAAAGTGCTGTAGTTTTGTTCAGTGATTTCTAGTTTTCAGCCCCCAAATCTTCCATTAAATAAGTGAGATAAATGAGGCCCAAAGGAGTTTAGTTGCTTGTTCTAATTTATGAAACTGCCTTATCTTCTTAGATAAAAACAGAAGCTCACTGAGGGCTTGAATCATACCCCTGAAGAATTTAGCATAAAGCTTTGCAATTAATGAATAAATGATAAATATCAGGATGGATTAATGGTTACCCTGAAGCTAATGTCTCCACAGTCACCCTCAAATGGAGACAGGCAAAGCTTTTGAAGGAAAAGTTAATGGCAATAAAAAAAAAACAATTAACAATCATTTAATGAGTATCACTAGCTAAAAGCTGTGCCAAGTTCTTTTCATAAGTGCCTTTTGATTCTCCTAATACCCCTATGAAATAGACTATAATAAGTATAATTAGCTCAATAATAATAATCAGCCAAATTTAATAAAGGAAACTGAGAGTTTATGCTGTGAAATTACCTGCCCTGGGTCACATGGGGAGAATGCAGATGGAACCCGGGTCTGTCCATTCTACACACACCTGCTCTCTGGAACCACATTCCAAGACTTCTTATGGGTGATGAGAAGATGGTGCCAAGCCAGAAATGCAATTTGTACCTGTGTCTCTGACTCTCAAAATAATGATTTGCTTAGTTTCTGTTCATATGTTACTTTGGAAGTCGGACCAAACACCAGAGCCAGCAGGATGCAGGATAGGCTCAGACAACTATGATTTGATCTGGAAGTTTCACAAAGCAAAGCTAACCCAGGTCACCAGCCACTGATGCCAACAGCTACCCAATAACTCCCAGTTCATCATGGACTTCAGGGACAACAAGTCACCATCCAGCCCTTCTACCAAAAATTAGGCTTGGGACCATTCAGTAGATGCTGGAGAATCCAAAGACGGTTCAACCTCAATGTGATGGCTACTCCCCTAGATACCATAATGGAGCATTAGAGGGTAAAATTATAATCTATTGTAATAATAAAAGGACAAACCCCTGACTCTCAAAAAAAATAATAAAAGGACAATGAAGAGAGTATTGATGGATAAATGGGTGGGGGGTGGGAAAATGAGTAGATAGATGGACATGTGGGGCTAATTGATGGGTGGAATAATGAGATACTGCATGGATGGGTATGCAAGTGGATGGGAGGGTGGACAGATGCATGCATGGATGGAGGTATGGAAAGAATGAGAGAGAGAGGAGTAGAGGGAAGGTGAATTAGTGCACATGATAATATGGAAGACAAGTGGATGGATGGATGGATGGATGGATGGATGGATGGATGGACAGATGATGGATGATGGATAGATGGATGGATGGATAGACAAATGGATGGATGGATGGATGGATGGATGGATGGATGGATGGATGGATGGATGATGGATGATGGATATAGCTCAGGCTGTTCTTGAACTCATATTGAACAGTGTCAGCTACTATGATAATTGCTTTGCATGTCTATCCAGTCTTCTGAAACTAAGGTTTTATAGCTTTACACTCTACTAAAGGTCAAAATTCAGATGAAAATTAACCACATCTACACTAAACATTATAGGTGTTTCCTTGCTGCTATTTCCATGTGCTAAGTAATCCCACAGCATTAACATTGGGTTAGGTATCACAAGTGATCTGTAAGTTATTTAAAGAACCAAGGATATATGTAAACACTGTGCTAGCTTGTATAAAAGACTTGAAAGTCACAGATTTTGGTATCTACAGGGGACAAATCCCTTGAGGGGATCAGACTTCACAACAATCCGGTGCACAAAGACCCAGCATCATATTCCATTTCACACTTTTTAGACCTTTTTCTCAGAGCCACTGTGGTAGTTTTAATGAAGAATGTCCCCCATTAGCTCATGTATTTGAATACCATATTTCCAGTAGGTGGTGCTATGTGGGGAGGCATGAGACCTTTAGGAAGTATGGGAGCACATCACAGTGGTGGAGGTACTTTGAAGTTTATAGCCTGGCCTCACTACCTGTTTTCTCTCTGTGCTTCCTGTGTGTGCATATACAGTGTGATCTTTCTGCTTCCTGACTGCCTGGCTGGGCTTATGCTACTATTGCCATCTTCCCTACCATAACATATTCTACCTCTCAGAAACTGTAAGCCTGAACAAACTCTTCTATAACTTGCTTTAAACAAACAAACAAACAAAAAATCATAGTCTACCACAGCAAAAGAACAAGTACAGATAAAGCCAGAGAGAAAACAATTGTCCACAATCACATGAATGATAATGCATTATAGACTATAGGGATGGCCACATTGGTCCCTGTAAACGTAAGTCCTGCCTGCTAGAAGCTTTGAACATCAAAATGCTGCAGCCATATTAGCTTTAAGGGATGTTGAGAACTCCATCAAAACATCAAGGAGGCTACACGTTTGGCATGGTCAGTCTAGGATCTTAATTAACATTAACTGAGGATGACACAAACCTAGAATCATCTGAAAGGAGAAGTTTTCATAGATGAATTTTTCTGTGAGAGGCCGTCTTGATTATTAGTTACTACTGAAGGGTCCAGCCCACTGTGGCAGGCACCATTCCCTGGGCAAGTAGTCCTGGGCTATATTCTTTTGAAAACTAGTCGAGTGGGAGCCTGTGACTATAGCTCAGACTGGACTTGAACTCCTATTACTCCTTCAGAGTGCTGAAATTGCAGGTTGCACCACCATACCTGGCTGTATATTCCCATTAAGTTTTGAAAACAACACTCGTATTTTTTTTTTTTACTTTTTCCCCCACCATGCTCTGTGTGAAGACATTGTAAGTAATTCTTATTAGATTTTGGTGGGAGGAAAAAAAGAGGAAAGAGAGACAGAAACAGAGAGAGACTGACCTCTACTACATAACAGATGTTGAGAAGCAGAGCCTACAACTTAGGCTGTGTAACAGGGGTCACTCTTCCCCTAATTATGGGGGTGAGACTTGGTTAGTCTGTCATTTCTGCAATGTAATGTGGACTGTAAATTCTAAACTGTAAGCCAAAACAAACCTCTCTGCTTAATAACGTTATTCTCTCAGGTGTTTTGCCATAGGCTAGGGTGAGATTGTTATTGTGCCTTCTGTGCTTACGTCCTCGTTACCTGAAGGGTCTAACTCTTTCCCCAACCCTCAAACACTCAATAGGATGCTTGGATTCTGGATCCTTCACAGGGCTTCTTATCTTGTTCTAATTAGACTGTATCTTGCTGACGTCCTCAGATGGGCTCAGGCAAAAGCAGGCTGCTCGGTCCCATTGATAATGCACCACCTCCCCAGACAGACATCCTGCCTCTATTAATACAACCAGAACAGCCTGCTATGGAGTCAATAACTCTGTAGCTGGCATTGTGCTTGACATTTTGTGGAGTCAGCTCATCCATCAAGGACAAACATGTTGACACATCTCTAAGTGACATCCAACCTCTCGGTAGAAGTGGACAGGGAGATTAGACCCCGAAAGGCTGTTCTGAGATGCACCCTGACAGTGGTAGCTTAGAAATCAATTCCAATCTCTCCCTTATTATTTCAGGGTGACTCAGTTCCTAGATCACACTCGCCTCATTTGCAAAGCAAATGACATAAGCCCTGACCTGCCACGTGTTCACTGTGTTCCCCCTTTCCCTTGATAATTCGATTTTTCCTTCGAGGTGAGAGTTACCTTTTCCCCCTTGAGCCCTTCTTGTTCCTTAGCTTCTTTGGGTCTGTGGATTGTAGTGTGGGTATCCTTTACTTTAGAGCCAATATCCACTTGTAAGTGAGTACATATCATGTTTATCTTTCTGGATCTGAGTTACCTCACTCAGAATGATCTATTCTAGTTCCATCTGTTTGCCTACAAATATCGTGGTATCACTGTTTTTAATAGCTGAGTAATACTCCATTGTGTAAATGACACCGTCCTTGCTTTCAAGCTATGCTACAGAACAATGATAATAAAAACAGTATTGGCATTAAGATAGACAGATTGATCAGTGGAATCAAATTGATAACCTAGAAGTAAATCCACACACCTATGGACATTTAACTTTGACAAAGAACCCAAAACTATAAACTTGAAAATACAAAGCATCTTCGACAAATGACGCTGGTCTAACTGAATGTCTGCATGAAGAAAATGCAAATAGATCTGTATCTATCACCCTGCATAAAACTCAAGTCCACTTCAAAGGCCTCAACATAAAAACAGATACACTGAAGCTGATAGAAAAGATCTTTGGGGATAGCCTTGAACGAATTGGCACAGGAGACAACTTCCTGAATAGAACACCAATCACCTTGGCACTAAAATCAACAATTAAAAATGAGACCTCCTGAATCTGAAAAGCTTCTGTAAGGCAAAGGACAGGACCAAAAGGACAAAATGGCAGCCTACGGAGTGGGAAAAAGATCTTTACCAACCCCACATTCAACAAAGGACTGATAACCAAAATATATAAAGAACTGGAGAAACTAGACATCAACAAACCAATTTTAACATGAGAGAGATCTAAACCAAGAATTCTTGACAGAGGAATCTCTAATGGCCAAGAACCACTTAAAGGAATGGCCAACCTCCTTAGCCATCAGGGAAATGCAAGTCCAAAAGACTCTGAGATTCCATCTTACAACTATCAAAATGGCTAAAATAAAAAATTCAAGCAACAGCTCATTTTGGCAAAGATGTGGAGCAAAGGGAATAGACCTCCATTGTTGGTGAGAGTGAAACTTGTACAGCCACTTCGGAAATCAATTTGGTGGTTTCTCAGAAAATTGGGAATTGATCCAACCCAAGACTCAGCTATATCACTCCTGGGCATATTCCCAGAAAATGCCCCACTGTACCACAAGGACACTTGCTTAACTTTGTTCATAGCAGCTTTATTCATAATAGCCAGAAACTGGAGACAGCCTAGCTGTCCCTCAACTGAAGAATGCATAAAGAGGCGGTAGACATTTTAAGACATAGAACCTAGTCAGATCTTTAGGGGTACAAAATCTTCCTGTCATGCCCTCTCTGCTTCATGGTCTAGCCCTCATAAGAGGACTTCTTATCACCATGAAGATGCTGTGGCATACCTTCCCCAACACGATGACATATGCTTTCTGAAACCATGAGCCAAAATAAACCTTCCTTCCCCTAAGTTGTTTCTGTCCAGCATTTCAACACAGTTGTGAGAAACGCTAATACAAACTCTCAACAGTTTATAACTGGCGATAAACTTTTTTTGTAAAAGAAATTACAGTACCTGACTAGTACAGATGTAGAGGCTCATAGCCATCCATTAAACTGAGTACACGGTCCCCAATGAAGGAGTTAGAGAAATGACCTATGATGCTGAAGGGTTTGCAGCCCCTTAGGATGAACAACAATGCGAACTAACTAGTACCCTCAGAGCTCCCAGGGACTCAGCCACCAACCAAGGAATACACATGGTGGGACTGATTGTTCTGAAATTACTATTTTTTTTAATTGTATACTTTTAATGTATGGTTCTTTGGGAGACAGTCAAGCTTGAGGATACAGCAAAAATATTTCAGAAGAGGGTGTGTGTATGTGTATGTGTGTGTGAGAGAGAAAGAGAGAGAGAGAGAGAGAGAGAGAGAGAGAGAGAGAGAGGGGGGGAGGGAGGGAGGGAGAGGGAGAGGGAAAGAGAGAGAGGGAGAGAGAGAGACAGGGAGAGGGGGAGAGAGAGATGCAAGCAGCTTTGGATAACTTCTGACTATCAGTTCAGGGCCATATAGCAGCAAAGTAAGTCATTTTTACAGGCATATATGAGACCTTAGTCCTCTGGCTCCCACCACCACACAGAGGATGCAGCCCAGAGAACTGGAGTCAGCAGTCCCAAACGTCTCTTTCAAAAGTCTCCAACTCTCAGTGTCTGTGACTAAAGCTGGTGTTATAAACAACCCTCATGAATTAACTAGATGAGCATTCTGCAACTCCTCCTATCAAATGGAACATTGCTCATTTGAAGTCAAAGTTTTCATGACATATGTTTTGACCAACAGCTGCTTTTCTGCCTTCAGCCTGGTTCACTTTTCTGGCAGTAGGAACAGATGACTGTGGTTTCGTGTGTGTGTGTGTGTGTGTGTGTGTGTGTGTGTGTGTGTGTGTGTGTGTATGTGCACACATGTGAAGCTAGAGGTCACCATTAGATGTCATTTCTCAAGTTTTAACCATGTTGGTTTTTTTTTTTATTGTTGTATGGTTTTGGGTTTGGGTTTTGGTTGGTTGGTTGGTTGGTTGGTTGGTTGGTTGGTTGGTTGGTTGGCTGACTCATTGGTTGGTTGGTTTTGAGGCAGTGTATCTCCCTTGGCCTAGAGCTCAGCAAATAACACTAGGCTTGGTTGACTAGCAAGCTCCAGTGACCCCTGGGATCTCTCTGTCTCTAGATTTCCAATGCTGGGATTACATATATGAACTACTATTCCAAGCTTTGTTTTTTGTTGTTGTTACTGTTGCTATTGTTGTTTTACTTTGCTTCTGGGGATCAAACTCAGGTCATGTGTTTGCAAAGAATAGCTTTACTGACTAAGTCATCTCTTTCTCTCCAGCCTTCACACTGATAAATCATTTTGTCCACTGTATTATTTTGGAAACACTTATACAACACCTATGCACATACACACAAACACACACACACACAACACTATGCACATACACAGCACATATGCTTGTGCATGTGTGCATGCAAATACACACACACAACTTCAGACACATGAGCAAGACGTCCATATGCATAAACACACACATCCTCACACAGTGAGAAAGAATTTGAAGATGTGGACAGGGGAACCAAGGGACACATGCATTTTTCTAAGATGATACACGTCTGGAATACTAGAGCTGACTAACTCTGACCTTCACATACTTTATTTGGTTCTCTCTGTCTGAGGAGGTCTCTGGAGACTCAACAGAATTCTATTAATGTGTAAAACATGACTCTGCTCATTCATGGAGGATGGTGTTATTATCATCTATGAACTTGAAAATATGAGAAAGGTCAGCCAGGCCTGCTAGTACAGGCCTATGATCCCAGCCACTTGGAAGGCAGGAGGGCTGCAAGTTCAAGACCTGCCTGGGCTGCATGGTGATTCTGAGGCTAGCCTGAGCAACTTAGTGAAATCCTCCCTCAAAATTAAAAAAAAAAAATAGAGAGAGGGCTGGAAGTGTGGCTCAAGAGCATACTGCCTAGAATCCCCAGCGAGGGGTGAAGGGTGAGAGGTGAGGGGCCGAAAACAAACTCAGAGGTAGAGCAATTACCCAGAATCCACCAGTGAGCGCATGGGCTGGATATAGGTCAGCAACAAAGTGCCTGTGTAGATTCTCCCAATTAGGGGTCTAGCACAAGATTTGGAACAGAGCACTGGCCAGTACTTCCAGTAAGGGATGAGGGTGTGGCTCAGCAGTAGAGCATTTGTTTAGCATGTATAATCCCTTGAGCTCCATATGCACTTTTGTGAAGAGAAAGAGGAAGAGGAGAGGAGAGAGAGGTCTTAAGGGACACCTTAAGAAAGTCACCTGACTGTTCTTTGATGACTAGGTGTCCATCCAAGGCCTTCCAAACTGCTCAGTCTCAGTGAGCTCCAAACTTGGTTCCTTGAATTCAGGCCACTGATATGCCATAATCATATGGAATCAGGTCCCTCACCTCACATACCCTGCCCTGCCAGCAGGTGTACGCTGCTCACAGCAGAGTCCAGATGCACATGGAGAACAAATTCTTCTCACGGAGACATCAGCAGTATGACTAAGTTCCCTCTTGGCATCCTCCTCCTCTTCAGGGTATATACTCAGGCAGATGCTCAACTCCCACATGGCAGAGATGTTGTGGAAATAATTAACTCTTCAAGCAGAGGGTTGAACTGGGCCATGTCCCCGGAAGCATCACATTGCTCACAGTAATGACAGCTTCTGAAAGTGCAGCAGAATGCCTATGGAGGCCTCCTCATTATGCATGTGGATTTTAACCAAAGGCCCATGTCAGAATCCCTTGTCTTAAAGAGATCATTTTTCAAGATGAAGGTATTTGGAACCTACTGGAAATATATACAATTGGCCAGGCTTGGTGGTATACACTCCTATGATTCTAGAACTTAGGGTACAGAGGCAGGAGGGTTGGGGGTTTCAGACCAGCCTGGGCTACATAGTGAGACTCTGTCTCAAAAAGGCATAAATAAAAAGGAAACACTAGTCCATGCTAAAATTTAGATGAAAATTGAAAACATGCTAAGCCCGACACCAAAGATCACACCTTCCATGTGCATATGCAACATGCACATGAAACCATAAGAACAGATAAGCCAATAGACAGAAAATTACCAGTAGCTAAGGGTGCCTGGTGGCCTGCAGATCATGAGCCGGTAAAACAAACAGAATATAAAATGTAGAAATGAACCCACTCATGGTTTTTGAGAAAAATGCAAACATAAGCTGTAGAGAAAGGTAAGTAAGACACAGTGTCTCCAAAGATTGGAACCCCTGATTACTCAGTCAGTGAAGAAGGGGAAGAAGGAGCCTCTGCATTGAGTCAATGCCCATCCTCATGAGCTGACACAAAGTCGACAAATAAACTGTCTCCTTCCACAATGGAGTCTCCAGAGTTGCAAAAGTTCCTATTATGAGGTGAGGATCATAGCTCCTCACATTAGCTCACCTTCTGTTCTGGTTTGGATGTGAAGTGTCCCCCCACCTGCAATGGGTTACTGTGTTTGAATACTTGGTCTTCAGTTAGTGGTGTTGATGTTTAGGAAAATTGTAGAGTCTTTGGGAGGTAGGGTCCAACTCTCTATTAAAGAAAGTCTTCAATGCTTTAGCCCTACCCACACTACTGCCTGAGCCCTTGATTTCCTATCTGGTGACACATAAGAAGCTGTGTTGTAAGTTTTTACAACCCTAAGCATGCAACCCAAGGGGACATGACTTTCCACCTGGGATGAATTAGGTTCCTTGCCCTTTTAAGTCAAAATAAACTTCTTGAAGTTGCTTCTGCCAAGAGTCAGTCAGACCAATGAGAAACCAGTATGCCTTCCTCCCAGTCGTTCAAGCTCCCTGACACATGGATCCCACAGTTGCTAGCAAAGGCTTTCAAGAAAGGACAAACTAACGGTATGTGCCAATCCCTCCCTTCTCCACTACTGTTCACCTACATGCATGCACACACACACACACAAACACACACCAGAGAGGAGAAAGGGGGGGAAGGAGGGAGGGAGGGAGGGGGAGAGGGAGAGGGAGAGAGAGAGAAGAGAGAAGAATAAACTAGTTCATAGAAAAGACTTCTTCCTGATAATTTTGTATGACTAGTTTCATACTTTCAAAAGAAAATAAGAGCAGAATCCAAGGTGAAGAAAATCTTCACATTGCAAGGGCTTACTTTGGAGTTCCATGAATGCACTGAATGGCCATGCAGGATGAATGAACTGAGGTGTGGTGCAAGGACTTTGTCAGCACCTAAGGCCCTTCTAGGCCTAGACAGCAGGGACTCCATTCTGTCTTAAACTTATGTATCTTAGAAGGCTATTTAAAAACTCATTTACCCAAAAACTAAGGTCATCCTTGTTCTAACCAGAGTTGAAATTCCTCTTCTGGAAATCAGATGTGCTGGAAAAGGAGGAGGAGGAGGAGGAGGAGGAGGAGGAGGAGGAGGAGGAGGAG
>JADRCD010223276.1:36992-48351 GCA_019843815.1 Montemys delectorum
AGGAGGAGGAGGAGGAGGAGGAGGAGGAGGAGGAGGAGGAGGAGGAGGAGGAGGAGGAGAATAAGAAGAACAAGAACAAGAAGAAAAAGAACAACAAGAACAAGAGGAAAAAAACTGACGAATGTAAGCCGGGGTGTGTAAGGTGCTTGTCATACAAGTATGAAGACCTGAGTTCAAATCCCCAGAACCCATGTAAAGCCAGATATAGTGATGCGTAGCACATGTTTGTAATCACAGAGATCCTAGATGGGTAACATAGACAGGAAATATCTGTAAGCTGATGGTAAACAAGAAGTCACGTAACAAATGAAGTGGGAAACAAACACGAATATCTGAGGTTGTCCACTGACTTCCATATAAGTGCTGGGTACGCACACAGCAGCACACTCACACAGATAATGTTGTGGTTTTACTGTGAAATCGTCCCCCATTGGCTCACAAGTTTGAGTAGGTGTTCCCTAACAGGTGCTCTTTGGGAAGGTTATGGAACCTTTAGTGTGGGGCCTTGCTGGAGGAAGTATATCCCTGGGGGTTGGGCTGTGAGGCTTCATAGCCTGGCCCTGTTCTCATTTCTCCTTCACTTCTGCTTTCTGTGTGGATGCAGTGTGAACGGGCTCCACTCTGCCCCTCCCACCATGCTTCCCTTGCCTACTATCATGTCTTCCGTGCCATGACAGACTCTTTCCCTCTGGATATAAATCTAAACAAGCCCTTGCTGCCCTAGTTTGCTTTCTGTTGGGGTATTCATCACAGCACCGGAAAAGAAGGGGATACACGTGGACACACACACACACACACACACACACCCCGACACACATACACACTCACACACAAGGAAGATTAATGCAATCGAAAAAAAACGAGTAGAAATGCACTGCTATAGTTTCATCTCTGTTTCTGTGGTAAGATACCCTGAAACATCGAATACATGCAAAGATAAAAAAAAAAAAAAGAATTAATAAACACGTAAATGAGCATGATATGAGGAAATAGAATCTCATATCACACAAGGGTGACAAAACAGGGGTAAAATTTTTGCTTGAGTGTCTTACAGTTCTTGTTACCATGTTTCCTAATTTATTTTCTCAGTCTACTTATTTGGAATGATCTCAGTTTTTATCGCTGCCCAGATTATTTCTTAGTGTCCACCATCACATAGTTCATAGTTATGTCCTATATTAATAGGACAAATTCTTCCTCCCTGGTAGTGTTGCTGGGACTAGTTCTGTCTGGCACAAACTTTGCATGATGGCTTGTCGTCGTTTTAATGGCTGAGTGGAGTATGGCCCTCTTCTACCGTAACTGTCATGAAAATGCAGGTGGGGAGTCACCTAGAAACAAGGCCAGAGAGTGACAGAACATCATAGAAAAGGAGATGAAAGTAATCAGAGAAATGAATAGAAGTATGTTCTCTCCCCTACTTTTGTCTCTGTTAATGTGATAAATCACTGACCCAAAGCAACATAGGACAGGAAGGGGTCAACTCAGCTTATAAGCCGTGGTCCAGCATTGAGGGAAGTTAGGGTAGGAAACATGGAGGAGTGATGCTTGCTGGCTCACATTCTAGCTCAGGCTTAGCTATCTATGTTATTTAAAACATTTTTATTAATTAGGTGTGTGTGTGTGTGTGTGTGTGTGTGTGTGTTGTGTGTGTGTGCGTGTGTCTGTGTGTGTGCTCACTGCCTCACATGGATGCTGGGAACTGCAACTTGGATCCCCCTCAAGACCAATACTCCTAACAGCTGAGCCATTTTTCCTTAGCTAGCTTTCTTGTACAGTGCAAGGCCACCCGACTTGCAGGGAATGGCACCACCCACAGTGGGATAGACTTACACACATCAATTGACAGTCGACACACAATCACAGTCGCTGTGAAACGTCTCCTCACTCAACGTGGTTAATATATGCAGATCTTATTTTGAAATTCGTTTTTCAGCATGCATACAACACCGGTGCCCATAGGCCCTGTTCTATGGCTTTCCTACCTGTTAAGGTCTGGATTGAGGATGCTCTGCAAGCAGATGCAGCACTGAGTAGGAACCATCTTCAGCTTTCTTCAAGCCATGCATCACATTGAAGCATTTGATTAAGGGAAACCAAGGAGGTCAGAACATCCTCTCATTGCTGAATGCTGTAAAATTCACATCGGAAAGAAATGTGCTGGAAATGAAGCTGACCACCCAGTGACCTAGCCTGGATTCCATCCTGACACTGTAGAAACCTGGTATGGAGGCCCAAGCATAGTGGGCATTGGCGGCAGGAGAATTATAAGTTCAGTCATCCTTGACTATGTGGGGTATTGGAGGCCAGACTGGGATACATGAGAACCTGTTGGAGGGACTAAGGAAAGGGGAAGGAAGGGAAAGGAACTTGTTGGTAGAGAAGGGTGGGTCCACCCCCACCAATCAAGGTAACAAATAGAATGTGTCTACCAGAAAGTCCATGGTATGCAAATGAGCTCTAGCAGCTCCATCCACTGCAGGAAATTTGCCATTGAACTTCTTCCCTTCTTCCGACTCACATCCACTCTTGGAAATATTTGTTCTCTTTTTTTTCTTTTGTCTCTTCCTTTACTCTCTTGTTTTGTTTGGGACAAGGTTTTATACAATCAAGATGGCCTCACTAGTAGCAAAGAATGACCTCCAATTCTTGATCTTCCTGCTTCTAACAACTGAGTGCTGAGGTTTCTGGTATATACTGTCATGTCCAGCTCTTATGTGGGTCCTGTGGACCACAACACAGGTCCTCATGCGTGTGCACCAAGTGCTTTGCCCTAGAAAACACTTAAAAGCACATAATGTTCTTCCAATTCCTATACCTATAACTCACCGTTCAAACTCTTCCATAGCAAATTCTCTATTACTTCCTGATGACAGAAGCTGCTATCTAGCTCCTAGCTTCCTTTCTTTCCTTCTTATTTCCTAAGAACGTATGTGTTACCAGAGTTCATTGCATTATTTGAAATGCAGGTGTAATATCCGTGGCTCTGGTGGTCAGTTGGGAAACATGAGGAAAAAGAAAAGAAGCCATGGGTTCCAAAGTTACTAGAAGACCTTGGAAGTTGACGACTTAAAGAAACTTCTGTGTTACATCTCACTTACCTCTGCGAGAATAAACATTCTCAAGACACTGTTATGCTGAGCTAGCTTCTCATGAAACCAACCTTGGCCATAATGAATACAGAAGATGGCTTTAGCGCTTTCTTCCTCTTAAGATATTCCAGGGATTCAGAGGTTGTTTTGATTTTTGTTTTGTTTTTTGTTTGGTTGGGTTTTGTTGTTGTTGTTGTTGTTGTTGTTGTTGTTGTTCAGTGTATGTTATCTTTAGCTCCTTAATACCACAAAGGAGCTTAAAGAAGTGCCTAAGCCAAGATTACAAAGGAAAGATAGAGAAACCATAGGTGGTGGAAATGGAGCCCCTCATCTTGGAGATTGGTTGAAGGCTCTCACTGGCCAAGAGTCAAGAATTCAGCAAAATTAACATTTGCTGAGAGGGTGGCCAAAATGTAGACAACATTCCTTTCATGTTTAGATATTTTGTTAAGCTAGCAATGAACCAGGCTGAAGGCCAGAATGTATTCAACCTTGGATACTTTATGGGAATCTCTAGATTTTTTGTGTTGATTATCTTTGTCACCATGACACAGTCTCACATAACAAAGGAAGAGTCTCAGTGGAGGATGATCTACATTGGACTGCCTTGCGTGCATGTCTGTGAAAGGTGGTCTTAAGTTCGTTGATGAGGGAAGACGAAGGCACAGCCCACAGTGTGTGGTACCATTCTCTAAGCATAGTGTCCTAAACTGTCCAAGAGTAGAGATATCACACTGAACACAAGCAAGCAAGCAAATGAACATACACACATTGATTTTTCTGTGCTCTTGACTACAGATACCTGTGACTAGTTTCTTCCAGTTCCTGCTGCCTTGACTTCTCCACAGTGATGGGCCTTAACCTGGAATTATCGGCTAAATACATAATCCCCTGTGTTGCTTTTGGTCCAAGTATTTTTGTCACAGCAACAGACATAAAACTAAAAATAGCTATTTGCCTTGTTGACAGTTAAGAAGTCCAATTTTCCTTCATCTCTGAGATCCAGATTCTATCTGTCAATTGTAATGCTGTCAGATGTCCCTCAGGAAATGCCCTATGATTCCCATTTAGATTTCTTAGCAATCCTGGGATGATAGCTTCAAAACCCAAATAAACCTGTACAGGTCTGTCGTAGGGAGAATAAAATGTGATCGTTTATGAGATGCCCACACCAATGCCCTGGTGTAGGTCTTATTTTCACCTTGAGTGCCTTTCTTTCTCTTGATACTCATCCTTAAAATCTATATTGAAATATCTAATAACCCCAACTCAGTTTCTCATTTGGCCAGTCTTGACGTTCTTTTCTACAGTCAATGCCAAGAACCTTGGGTTGATTGAATAGAGGTCCCTCAGTGTTTTGATGCACTTCTCAGGTTGCTTCAGCTGCAGGCGATAAAGTGGGAATGGGAGCTTGTTAACAAGAGCCGTCCTTGTTATATCCATGGCTAAGCCATTTTGTAAAACTCCTCCATTTTTGATTGAACGATGACAATTTTTGTTGTTTGTTTTTTAAAGAATCTAACTTGGATTCTAGAACTGAGGCAGCTCTTTCTCTAGATACTTATTCTCCCAGCCCCAGAAATGGGTGACAAGGAAAGATCATGAACACTCTTTAAGTGACTACTTACTGGTTACCCTAGCAGTGGCCCACTGAAGGACAAAAGGGAAACTTTTGCACCTCCTTCCCTCTCCTCATCCTGTGAAAACTTTAAGAAGGGACCACCACTCAGTTATATGTTCTCAGTGCCTTTGACATGCTGACCTCTGCCTGTCTAGCCGGAACAGTGGTTCTCAACCTGTGGGTCATGACCCCTTTCACAGGAATTGCACATCAGATATTTTGTATACCAGATATTTACACTGTGATCCACAACGGTAGCAAAATTACAGTTGTAAAGTATCAATGCAGATAATTTTGTTGTTGCGAGTCACCACAACATCAGAAACTATTAGAGGGTGGCAGCACTGGGAAAGTTGAGAACCTCTGGTCTCTAATATTAATGTCACTCTCATAAATCTCTCACATAAAAGGACAACCCACCTCATTGTTTGTCCTTCACCTCAAACCAATAACTTTTACTTGTTACCTTTGACAATATCAGAAAAGAACCAAGGTCCTCTCTGAGGAAGGGATCCCTTGCTTGCCTCTGCTTCTTATAAAAAAGCTTCAAATGTCAATTCACAAACACATCGCTGCTCATCTTGACATTAAATCCCCTAATGCCTTCACATTTGGCTTCTTAAGAAAGTACGGCTTTCTGACAGGCGAATTATCACAGCCCAGCATCATGTAGAACAGCACTAGAAGGGACTCCCATCTGTCACTGCGGTCCCTTTTAACTGGTGTGTATCGATTAAGCAGTCCAGAGAATTGTGACAATCAATAACTTTTCTGTCCCAGAGAAAGAGCATTATGAGACAAAAAAAAAAAAAATAGCTTGTTTCATACTAGGAGGAAACAAGATGTCAATTCCATCTCTAAAACCCAACCTGATATGTAGCAGCCCCTCCAAGTCACAGATGAGGAAGTTACCCTGATGAGGGCAAATGAAAGCTTACATGTTGGATAAGTCCCATGCACCACATGCAGATGAAGTAGATTCCAGAATGTTCTCCTATTCTGTGAAATACCTTAACGATACTCTCCTTCTGCCTCTGGGCTCTATTCCCCTGCTGAAATATTCAATATCATAATGGTGTTATGCTCACAACTTCTAATTAACAAATTATCCCCAAACATAACAGTTTATGGTAACCATTTGTTAGACTTCAGTTTTATGGATCAGGAGTTTGGGGAATTTCTGGTGGGAATTTCTTGCTTGGAAACTTTCATAGGACGCAGTTAGATGCCCTCTGAAGCTACAGTTTATATGGAGGTTGGGTTGTGCTCAAAATCCAAGATGCTGCATGTACAGAGCTGAGAATGGATGACAGTTGCTCTGTTGGAGCAAGACAAAGACTATGAACCAAACTGTAGTTCCGCACTACCTCCCCAGCAAGAGGTTCTCAATGCAGCATTGTTTTAACATTTAAAGTGTGTGTGTGTGTGTGTGTGTGTGTGTGTGTGTGTGTGTGTGTGTTGGGAATATGGGGTAGCCAAGGTTCTAGGGCTACATATGGAGGACAACCTATGGGAGTCTTTTCTCTCCTTCTATCATGTAGACTATGGGGACTGAACAGCACTAGACTCAGAGTAAACACCGTTATCTGCTGGACTGTGTCAAAGGCCCTTACTTTTTACCTTGTAGATAGTACAATAGTTCATATTGGCTGGTTGGCAACTTCACAAAGTTTAAAATCACCATGGAAATGAGCTTCAGGGAAGGTCTATGAGGAGATTTCTAGACTGGGCTAATTGAAGAGGGAAGAACCACGTTGAATGTGATTGGCACCATCTCATAGGCTGGGGTCCTAAACTGAATAAAAAGGAGACAGTGAGCTGAGCACCCGCATCCAGCTTGGGTAGCTATGGATGTAACACAACCAGCTGTCTCAAGCTCCTGTAACTATACCATCTCCACCATAATAGAGCTTCAAAAGTTCAGAATAAACTCTTCACCCTTAAGTTGTTTCTTGCTGGGTCTATGGTCACAGCATCGGGAGCAGTAGCCAACATGGATTTGTGAACAAACATCACGAGAAAGATTGGAAACTCTATGATCTTTGTAGTTAAGCCACAGAAGTTGTACTACATCTCTCCTATCACAGTTTTTGGGTTGAAGCAGTACTAGTCAAGTGAGCCTGTTCATACTCAAAAGGCAAGACAGGAGAGTCTAATTTCTAATAGCGGTGTTAAAATTTAAAATCTATTTTTGAAAATCTTTTTGCAAGCCTGATGGAGAACATGTTGCAAGAATGGATTGTGTTTTGAATCTGAGTCATGTCCATCTGCACCACAAAAATATCTGAAAGTAGGTGCAGAATAGATGACTCATTGGTAAGATGGCTCTACAAGAGAAACAGAGTTCAGTTCCTAGTGCCCAGATCCAGTGGTTCACAATCACCTGTAACTCCAACTCCAGGAATCTGATGCCTTCTTCTAGCCTCTACAGATTCCTACACACACACACACACACACACACACACACACACACACACACACACACCATATCACACACATCACATTTAAAAATAAAAACTTTAAAAAGGGCAACTTAAAGGAGAAAGGATTTTCATGGCTTACAGTTTGAAGGGATACAGTTCATTGTGAGAAGGCACTGTTGCAAAGCATGAGGCAGCTAGTCACATTGTGTCTGCAGCCAGAAGCAGGACACATACAGGAAATGGGAGAGTCTACAAAACTTCAAGACCTGTAGAGAGTAATGGCCTCCTCTAGCAAGACTCCACCTCCTCAGGATTACACACCCTTCTCAAACATTGATACCAGCTGAAGACCAAGTGTTTAAATAAAATAAGCCTATGGGGACAGTTTCCATTCAAACACCAATGTTAGAAAACCAGAGGTAATGGAGTACCAGCTAACACAGAGTTCTCCCTGTCTTAGCTCGTATCACCTCTTTTTATCTTGGCAGGTAGCCTAAGGCCGACTCAGCTACTCCAATATCACTTTGCTGAATCTCATGCAATCTGTCAAAAGAACTACAAAGATTTAGACCAACATGAATATTGCCTTCCTGTTCACTTCCCTTGCAAGGAGTATACATGGGCTCCTGACATATCAAAGCTGTCTCTTACAGAAGATGTCTGAAAGGTTGAATTTAGATGTATTGACAGCTAGATAGAACTTTACTTTATCTATTTGAAAGTACTCTACTTTCAAAAGTACTGAGCCACATTCCCAGGTCCTCACTGGAGGATTCTAGGCAAGTACCCTACTGCTGAGCCACGTACCCAGATCCTCATTGGGGAATTCTAGGCATGGGCTCTACCACTGTGTCACATCCCCAGCCCCTTACTGGAGGATTCTAGGCAGGATGCTCTACCACTGAGCCACGCCCCCACCCCCTCACTGGGGGATTCTAGGCAGGTGCTTTACAACTGAGCCACGCCCCCAGCCCCCTACTGGGGAATTCTAGGCAGGGGATCTACCACTGAGCCACACTCCCAGGTCCTCACTGGAGGATTCTAGGCAAGTACTTGATTGCTGAGCCATATCCCTAGACCCTTACTGGGGGATTCTAGGCAGAATTCTATTGCTAAACCATTTAAGTGGGTTTGGAGGATTTAAGTGGATGTTTTACCCCTGATCTACATTTCCAGCCCTCTTTTATTTTTATTTATTTATTTTAATTTGAGCGATTGTCTCACTTAGATTCCCAGCCTATCCTAAACCCTTCTCTGTAACTAGCCTTGCATTTGCAGTATCCTCCGTCGCATCCCGTGACAGGCCTGCACCACCACATCTGGCTGCAGCCTTGTTTCATAGAGCTCCAAACCTTTAGATCATGCAGACCACACCCAAACCCTTAATCATAAGCTGGCATAAACAGATGTGACTATGAGAGCCCGTACTCCAGTAGATACTCATGGTGGCCTGACCATTCTCCAGGGAAACTAAAGGTTGGAGGGGAACTTAGGGGGAGTCCCAATGAATAAACAAGTCACCCAGTGGAAGCTGTGTGCCTCATTCTGACCGCATTCACAAAGCTTGGAGAGAGGTTGGCACGGAGGCCAAACTGGCAGCTGTTTTTCTCAAAATTAATTTCTATCCCTACAGTGATCAGTTCTGGTTAAGTGAGAGAATCAAATTATGTAAGTTACTTCTGCTGGGAAGGTCTGCTGCTCTGAATCTCGATGAAAAATAACACAGTGCTGCTATTTAATTTTAAAACCCCATCCGCTTCACTTACAATTCGTAACGATTCTGCCTCCAGCTCATGCGGTATTCATGGATCTCAGGGAAAAAAAAGAAAAAACTTTGAAAGCAGATATGATTCATGCTTGGGACCCCACAGAGAGGCAATCTAGGACCCTCTTTCTCCATGAGGAGATTGGAGAAAAAGGATGGAGTCCTACAGTCTGGGGTCCCAACTGTCTGCTCCACATACATCAACACTCTGCTTGTAGTTATTTCAGCCTTGGCACCAAATCTGGGCAGACTAATCTATAACACAGACAGGCACCATGATGATATCGAGGGCAGAAGAGAGATAAGGCGCTATGGTTTACTTACAATAAAGAACAAGGGTATCCAACCATTTCTTCTCAGAGGGGGATGCTTCTAGTGTCAGCAGAAACCTTTGACAGCAGATGACAGCCTCTCTCTCTCTCTCTCTCTCTCTCTCTCTCTCTCTCTCTCTCTCTCTCTCTCCCCCCTTTTTTCTCTCCATGCTTCATTCCAGCCTCCCCTCTTTCTGTTATACTGTCCACTCAGATCTGAGCCCCTCCTTCCTTATGGAGGAGTAGTCAGATGCAGGGTGCTATGTAGTTCCCAAAGGACCTGCTATGGGGACAGCCCAGATTGTGACTCCGCCATCATCACCATGGTACTCACAGAAGAACACTAAGAGGCCGCGGTGATCATCTTCGGTGACTCTAATGACAGTACGCTAAGTGGGCCACCTTCAAGCATGAGGCCTGGTGCCATTTTCCTGAGATGACAGCGGTCTCTCCGCACATGCCCTGCCCCAGCTTTTCTTACCTTACTCAAAGTTTTATGTCCTCATACTTACACCAGCCAGGGAAGAGCTGCAACGACATTTGATACTGTGTGTGATCCCCATTGCCTGTTGAGACAGATGCTCTTGACCTAGACCCTCAATCTCAGGCGATGTGGTTCCCTGAAACACCTCAGCCCACAGAACATGTACATTTTCTAAGTACATACACATGTATCTGGTGGGTTCATCTCTCCACTTGTCTTTTCAAAGAACTTTCTTTTAAAAAAAAAATAACATTGCTATCTAAAAGAGGAAAGCAAGTGATTTGTTACAGTTTCCTTTCTGTTCTGTCTGTATGCCCTTAGGAAAGGCAATCTAATAAGATAGGTGTGTGTCGCTTCTGCGATCCCAGTGCTTAGGAGGTAAAGCTAAGAGCATGAGAGGTTCAAGGCCAGCCTGAGGCAGAGACCTGAACTACAGATACTGCCTTGGAAATATAAAAAAGAAGAAGAGAGGCAGGGAGGGAAGGCAGGAAGGCACACTGAAACTGGCTACAGAAACCAGTTGACAAGGGAGCAAATTCTATGCAGCCTGAGCAGAATGATTCACAGAAGCGTACCAACAGGTAGGTGTCACCATTAAAAGCTGTCGATTAACTTATTCCTTGTGTTGATACCGATGAAACCCAGGGGCTTTCACATGCAGGCAGGTGTTCTGCCACTGAGCCACACACAAGTGATATTAGCTTGGAACTTGATGGTTGTGCTCCTTAATATTTTTAAAAATTATACACAAGGTATTAGATATCGTTATGGCATTTTGAACAGTGTCTTAATGATTACCTTTTGCTTTATTTCCCTGACATCTGTGCTACCCTGGATTCTGCCATTGTATGATCCTTCTCCTATCACTTAACATGTACTGTATAATATATACATATATGTATATATTATATGTGTGTGTTACACACACACACACACACACACACACACACAGGTAAATGTAAGTAAAAGCTAAAAAGTAGGAAGATGACGAAGAGAAGGCACTGGAAGAGGAAAGGAGCTGTTTTGCAACTACACACTCAGGAGAGCTCATTTATTTTCAGGAGACGTAATCCAGCAGGTAGATCAATGGAATAGAATTGAAGACCCAGAAATGAACCCACAAACCTATGGCCACTTGATCTTTTACAAAGGAGTTAAAACCATTCAGTGGGAAAAAAGACAGCATTTTCAACAAATGGTGCTGGCTCAAGTGGTGGTTAGCATGTAGAAGAATGCAAATCAATTCATTCCTATCTCCTTGTACAAAGTTCAAGTCCAAGTAGATCAAGGACCTCCACATCAAACCAGATACACTGAAACTAGTAGAAAAGAAAGTGGGGAAGAGCCTAGAGCACATAGGCACAGGGGAAAATTTTCTGAACAGAACATCAATAGCTTATGCTCTAAGATCAAGAAATGACAAATGGGACCTCATAAAATTACAAAGCTTCTGTAAGGCAAAGGACACTGTCAATAGGACAAAATGGCAACCAACAGATTAGGAAAAGATCTTTACCAATCCTATATCCGATAGAGGGCTAATATCTAATATGTACAAAGAACTCAAGAAGTTAGACTCCAGAGAACCAAATAACCCTATTAAAAAATGGGGTACGGAGCTAAACAGAATTCTCAACTGATGAATACCGAATGGCTGAGAAGC
>JADRCD010223277.1:4776-33144 GCA_019843815.1 Montemys delectorum
CTTAGGAGAGCAAAAGCTTGTCTGGCCCTTAGGAGAGCAAAAGCTTGGCCCAATTTTTGCTCATCTTGAGAACATTTTTTGTTTTTTTACTAGTTTTGAGCTTTGTGGTCTCTAGGTATATAATGTTGTTTCCAATCAGCGCATAGGACCTTTGTCAGATTTGGGGAAACTTTGTCCATGAAAAAGCCCAGGCCATTGTAAGACTCTAGTAAGAGGAGGCAACCCAAAGTTATTTTAACTTCTTTACCTAAGTAACTTAGCAGTTTTAGTTTCCCCAGATAGGTGGCCTGGTGGAATTTGTCAAACATCTGTCTTCTCATAATAGCAGGAGTAAGGGTCTCTCTGCTGACAAGAACCATCAACCATTTACTTTCCATTCAGAATCTTCTCTTTTTGTCTACTTGCTTTATTTGTGTAGGTTGGAATCCGAAGCAATTCAGAATCAGGCAGGGTAACAAAAATCTGGAGATCTTCCACTGGCTCTAAGGTTCTTCCCCCTGAGGTGGCCAAATCTCCCGTTTCCTTGGGTCTCTGGGGATTCCAGTTTCATTGCCTTTTCCAGTGGACAATTAATACCTCATATAGCCCCTACTAGGGCCAGAGTTTCTTTTTTTTTTTCGTTTTGGTTTTTGATTTGGCTGAGGTCTGGAGCTACCTCTTCCCCAAACACAGAGGGCCTGGTGGACATGGGCTATGGCAAATACATACTGACTATCTATTTAAACAGTGATGGGTTTGCCCTTCCCCCAGTGAAGTGCCTGGGTTAACACCAGAAGCCTTACTCTTCGCACTGGAGTTCTTGGGGTGAGGGACTGGGCCCATCCCATCCCGTCCGAGGTGAAAACCATGCCCTAGGCATACCTGATTTCATCTTCAATAAAAGGGTTGCCACCTGTCTATAGGCCCTTTTCTGTTCCTAATAGCAGACCATCTGTTATATCAAGTCTTCTGTTTTATATCACATCAGTCATTTCCAGCAGAAGCAGACATTAAGAATTACGGATAGAAGATAGAGACTCTTGGTGTATCAGCCCCTCAGTGGAGCAGAGCAGAAGGTACAGGAGCAACAGAGACAGCAGCAGTTGTGTCTAGGGTCCTGCAGCAGCTGGGTCTGGGGTCGTCGGAGGCCGGAGTTGATTCCATCTTTCACCACAGCCACTAGCACTTGCATATTGCTAGTGCTTGCCTGGATGAACTGAACTCCTAGCGACCTCTAGACTCTAGGGTATCTTTTTTTTTTCACAAGGCTCCGTGCCAGGAGACCCAGTCTGCATCCCTTGCCACATCTTGGAATCATACCCTCTTGTGTATCCAATTCGTTTGGTAGAGTCTAATGACCTGAACTTCACTGCTGGCTTGGAGAGACTCTCTTGAGTTACCATCCAGCAGCAGGCTGGCTGGGCTAATGGCTAAATTTTACAGAATTAGAAACCAGGCTGATCCCGAAACGTGCTTGATAATGCATGCATTATTTTGGAGTTGTAAAACCATCTCTCTAGAATGGAGAGCCAATACTGAGTGCTGTTTGGCTAAGGCAGTGCTGCTCGCTTCTGTCCCAAAGTCAGTTTGTCAGCTTTTTAGTAGTATGACTGTGATGGTAACTGCTCCCCAACAGGCCAGAAGGACTGGAAGAACAGAATTAAGTCTTTTGAAGTGATAGGCCACAGACCTCTTCAGGGGTCCCAGTGCCTAGGCAAGGACACCCCCTTCTAATCACTTAAGGAGCATGGTGAGTCTCGCTTCTACTATGGGAATCTCTTTTACACTCTTATTGTAAACCATTTGAGTACTCTTCAACACTTGGGACTTGTTCATATTCAAAAAACTCTTCTAACTTCTGAAGTTTTATTTTATAATATTCAGGGCTGACTTCAATATATATATTTAAAGTCATATATATATATATATGTATATGTATATGTATATGTCTTTATATATATGTATATATATACATATATATATGTGTGTGTGTGTGTGTGTGTGTCTTTAACCGTTTATAAAGGGGTTGGACAAAATTTCCAGAGCCTCCTTACTTAGGTCAGTCTTGGGGTCCTAGCCAGGTCAGACAGGAGGGGCAATCTGGTCTATCCAGGCTTCACTGCCCCACAGTGATGCCCTCCCCAGCTGGCTTTTATAGTCTCCTCTGGGCTGTTTTTTTATTTTTCTTAGAGAATGGTAGGTTCTGATTGGTGAGTTTTCTAATTGAATAGCTAGATGGTCGAAAATGGGACATTTGACAAAGCAGTTGGAGCCCGAGTGAGCATGCCAGCAGTAGGGAGGGAAAAGCAGAAGTTTGGGGTTCTTCTGGGCTACGTGGCCAAGCCACAGATTTTGAATCCTCAACAAGAGAACACAGGTGTTGAGCCACACTTGAGAGAGAAATGTCTCACACCAGAAGGAAGCACTAGTTGATACAGGGAAATGTTTTGAGGTGGCTGATGCCTCTCAATCATATTTCAGATGACATGAGCTATACTGGGCTACCTGCAACCAAACGAGGGCTAATTAATTTCACAGAAGGTCTGGAGTATCCAGTGTGAGAAACAGACATATTTGTTTTCACCCTAAAGCTTCCCTTGGACCATGGGACCACTACTCACCTTCTTTTCTGGAGATCTACCACCAGCAGCTGCAACTGATGCATGCAGTCATAGGGTACATGCACAGCAAAGTCAGGAGGCTAGGAATGGCTTGTGGGCCTGCGGGAAGTCATCAGTTATCTTGGGGGCAGCTATGGCCACTGTCTTGGGATAGCTCACTCCATTTCCCATTTTTTATCTGTTTCTCCATCTCACAGAACTACTAGAAACACTTTGAGAGACACGAACAGGAAGACACAAAGCAAAGACAAACAGAGCTGGCCGCCATTCATTCCTATACCTAAACAGACCAGAGGAGTCTAGTAATAAATATATCACACAGATCCGAGACACTGGATCGGTGGCTGTGTCCAGACACTACTTTGTGTCCTAAACAAAAGGTGCCTTAACTAGACTTAATTCTGGAGCTGACAGACCAGGAAACACTTAAGTTAGTTCCCTTTTGAGGTGGACATATCAGATTTTTCTGAAGATTTAGGCAGTGATTGAAGAGAAGGAGTCTTGGGCCATGGAATTGGCTCAGATTTTGCCACATCTATAAGTCCTTTAACCTCCTCATTTTCACTCCTATGGGCTATGAGACTCGTGGAGTCTGAGACAGTCACCAAACCCAGACACAAATGTGGATGCCAAGAAGTTCATGCTGACAGGAGCTTAATATAGCTGTGTCCTGAGAAGCTCTGCCAGAGCCTAACAAATACAGAGGTGGATGATCACAGCCAACCATTGGACTAAGCAAGGGGGCACAATGGAGGAGTAAGAGAAAGAACTGAAGGAGCTGAAGGGGTTTGTAGGAGGAACAGCAATATCAACCAACCAGACTCCCTAGAGCTCCTAGGGACTAAACTACCAACCAAAGAGTATGCATAGAAGGACCCAATGGCTCCAGCAGTGCCATATGTAGCAGAGGATGGCCTTGTTGGACATCAATGGGAGGAGAGGCCCTTGGTCATGTGAAGGCTCTATGCCCCAGTGTCGGGGAATGCCAGGGAGGGAGACAGGAGTGGTTGCTATGTAGGGGAACACTCTCATAGAAGCAGGGCGAGGGAGGATGGGATAGAGGATTTCCAGGGGGGAACAGAAAAGTGGATAACATTTGAAATATCGAATAAGAAAATATCCAATAAGACTTGATCAAAAGAAAAAAAACAAAAAAATAGAAGTTTTTAGTTGGATGATATTAAATAGTGTTCATAGACTATCGCTGAGTTTTTAGAAATATTCTTATTAATTAATGAATTGAAAAAATGAGATATCTCAAGTCTTTACACTTACTAACCATATTTAAGCTTGATTTTTCTAACTTTGTTCAATGAGGGCCAATTCAGGTAGGTTTGTGAATACTTTGGAGACTTGATTTCTGATATATAAGGTATTCTAGGTTCAGCCATGATCCTAAGTAGATTCCACTGTTCTTCCTTTTGGAAATGGTATTTATTCATAATCCATATGTAGGATTTGAGAGAATGTTGTCATTCATTAATTTTATTCCCTTTTTGACATAGCAAAGGGATTTTTTAAGAAAATAAAATACATTATGAATATATACCAATGGTTCATGTCCAATTTAGGGCTATAGAATTTTAATTTATCCTCACGATTCTTCATTTCTTACCCCCATGCTGACAATCTTTGTTTTCAACAGCACCACTTTGATTACTCATTTGTTTCTATCCCATATTACATATAAAACATACACTATAAAACTACCAACAACAATTTGATTGCTCAGAGATCAGTTCATGATTTACTGTTTTAGAAATTCATTTAACCCTCTGGGAATACATTATAACAGATGTAGTGTGAAATGCCACTTGATTGTAACTTAGAATGATTCTTATCTTAGCAGCAATGTCATAGGCTGGAGGTTTAGTTAGATCTATTTGTTTCATCTTACTCCTAAACCTTAGAGAGTTTCTGCTAAATATAAATTATATTTAATAATTGTGGGTTTGGGGAGATGGCTTATGGTTGCAAGGGCTTACTGCTTTGGCCAAGATGAGCTGGATCAGTTGTCAATACACACACCAAACAGCTTACAACTGTCTGTGACTTCAAGGAATCTGACACTTTCTTCTGGATCCTGCAAACATCTGTAAATGTTTGTGTACATACATACTCACAGAGACACATGGGAACATGAGTAAAGAGTGTAGATTATAACTAATAAAGTGTATGATGTATAGCTCCAGTGCTGTAAGTTGTAGTAAAAACCATTGAGATGTAAGGTATGTTGAGTTGACATCTTTCCATCAGGGGAGGTTTTGTGACCATTGATAAATTTCTATGGTTTGAAATTTCTTGTTACAGTAAAAGACATAGACTTCATCCACCTAGACCTAGATCTTGAAAGAATAAGAATGGATGTGGCAGGCACCAGCACCGAGAGATGCTTTGGCGCCATGAAAACATCTGAGAAAAGGTTCCATTCCCTTCTTCTTAGAGGAACGAACTACCAAGTAATAATTCCTATGAAAGGTTTGAACGTGAAGGAAATTTATCAGGCACTATCTCTCACCTTTGTGATATTTTTATGTTCTTATTACAGAGCTGATGGTAAGAGATCATTTATTACTTGCTAATCTACACTTTTATCTGACATCTAGTATAAACATTTTCCACAGTGTAGCATATTCTTTCCATTAACATTTTAATGAGTACATATCACTCCAACCCATGGACAGATCTTAGTTAATTATCCTTCTCATCACTGCAGAACATTTAGGGCAGTTGTTCATTCATTCATTCATCCATTCATTCATTTTTTACTTCCATAATCTTTTTTTATTCAGGGAATGCATGCTATTTTAAAAGACAATCTTAAAGATAATTTAGGAATTATTTTTGAATGTTGCCACAGTCATAAGTGGTAACTTGATCCCGGGATGTAAAATATATTATCAAGCATTATCAGCCAATTAATTTAAATATTTGCCAATTAGGATATAAGGAAGAACAAAAACATTAAGTATTATATTAAATCAGCTTCCCAAAGAATGAATAAAATCTAGGGATTTTTGAAACTTTGACTTGAATTTAGAATTGGTGACAATATCTGTCTGGTCTTGACACAGATAATGATACCAGCTAGCAGGTGGGATCTTTTTCTCTGACAGTTAAAGATTTAGAAGATGGGAAAAATCTCTCAATACAAAGCAATGAACAGAAATTTATTGGCACTATAAACTTCTGAGTTAGAGAAAGACCTCCTGGTCTGTGTTGAGCACCTTCCCCCCCAGCACACACACACACTTAGAGGTCAGATGAAGCTTGGGATTCTGCTTGGGCCAACAAGAAATTCCTCTGTCCTTTTATTCGTTTGAAAGGGGTCTAAGCGCATTTTCTCTAGGGGTGACTGGATCTGACTCTGTTCATGAGTGCTGGGGAACACTGAATCTGCTCTTTATGCTATAACAGTTTCAGGAGGACCAACTGTATTTGAGGGTTAATGCCCTATGTTTTGGAGAAATGAAAATTTATTGCTGGGAGTAAAATGTCTAAACAGAAATTGATGCTTTTGGCCTATTACTTGGAGCAAAGGTCAGAAACATCCTCCAACTGGCATTTTCGTTTCCTATTTCACATCCTCATAGCTCAGAAATTCTAAAGAAGTAGCTGGAGATAGATCTAATATTGAAACATATGAGCCAGTAGAAAATTGAATATTAAAACCACATGATCCCTGTGTATCCAGATTTTATAGCACCAACTTTCTTGCATATTTCCCAAAAGGATGCTAAGAGATGAATGCAGTAGATGATATGATGACTGCAGACTTCATCAACATCCTATTACAGTGTGGCATCCCTTTACCGTCATTCTACATATTTCACTGTTTGTCTGAGCATCCTCTGCAGCTCAGATAGTTTGATGCAGAGGTTTATCTCAAGAGAGGGGTATCTCATTTGGAGAGTTCAAGATGAGAGCAGACTTGTTACTAAGATCAAAGAAGTTGTTAAAGGCCAGGTTAATGACTAAGGTTGGCAAAAGACTTCGCAAAAGAAAATTACTAGCTAATTAGTGTAGCTAACTCAGTCCTCACCAGTTCTTCATTTCTTAATGAAATCACTGAAATTTTGAATGAAATAATAATTCAGCCAAAATGAGGATAATTAATTATGTTTCCTGCCTGGAACATGATTGTGTCTTACCCACTTAAATCCCAGTAGGGATTATCTTTGGTGGAAAACTTCCTGAAAAATGTCAGTGCACAATTCAAAATACTGTCTTCTGTTTGGTTTACAAAAACAAAAAAAAGTCACTCTGTAAGGAATTAAATCTCTATCATATATCCATCTTTTGGGCACTTCGACCTGATATTATCATCTGCAAAACCCATGATAGGAACCACACAATCAAGTTACACAGAAACCTCAGAATAAAACAAAACAAAACTCCTCTACTATGTTCATTAAATTCATAATTCTCATTGGGTAACACTCATAGATATTTTAGGATGGATGTAATCCATTAGCTACAGATTGGACACACCAGCTTTAAAATCTTCCCATACTACAGTCTCAGTGTTTAGAAAAATTGGCCTTGCCACAAGTCAAACCACAGTTAATTATTTAATCTAGTTCAAATTTTGCTATAGGAAAGTGAGTTTCAGCTGTTGCAGACCTCCCTTACAATGTCCAAGCTACCCCAAAATAATGTCTCTCTCTCTTTGTCTCTGTCTCTTTCTCTGTCTCTGTCTCTGTCTCTCCGTCTCTCTGTGTCTCTGTCTCTCTGTGTCTCTCTCTCTCTGTCTCTCTCTCTCTCTCTCTCTGTCTCTCTCTCTCTCTCTCATATTACATGATAGTAGTGACTACCAAGCATTAAAAGCAGATTTTAGAACCATTTTTAAAACTTATTTCTCTAAGTCATACCTGCATTGGTTAGGCAACACATGAGGATTTAAGAATGCTGTGCTTTGGATAAATGTTTGAATAGATGTCCCTCTTTTGGGATGTGTGACCTGGATGGCAAATAATAGCAAAAAGGGTAGGGTTAGAGTGCACAGCTGCCAGAGTCAGCCCAAGACCTGATCCTGTTCTTTCTAGACACGAGCTAGTCTCTGCCACCATTCCCCTGCCACTGTGAGTTCCTCCATGTCTTCCTTGTGGCCCCATCCCTCAAACCAAATTAACCCAATCTAGGAAAGGCAAATGTTGTTTTCACCTACTCATTTCCCCTAGATTCTATGCACACTTATAATATGTATATGGCATTAAAATAAAGGTACAACTTGTGTAGAAAAATAAAAAGGGAATTACAGGAGGGAAATGGGTGGTCAAAGAAAAGACAGAATTTGGGCCGTTCATGACCAGCACACAATTTATGCCTGTACAGCAACTTAAAATATACCTCTGCCAGGCAATGGTAGTACCTGCCTTTAATATCAGCACTCAAGAAGCAGAGTCAGGTGGATCTCTGAGATTGAGGCCAGCTTGCTCTACACAGTGAGTTCCTCGGTCTGCTAGGGATAGATATGCAGAGAAATCCCCTCTCAAAAAATCCATTAATTAATAAATTAATTAAACAAAATTTTAAAAGCCTCTCCAGTTATTATCTAGTCATGTTCTCTATCCCTTTACTTCTTGTTAGACCTAGGAATTAACTGTGAGTGAAGACAGCTTTCTAAGTCCAAGGTTTGCTTTGGATAGTGACTTTGTTACTTTAAAATAAGTTGGGCAGCTCAATTACTCCAGCTGTTACTGAATTATGAGTTTCCTTTAAAACTAATTTTACTGGAGAAATATTTATCATCTGAGAATTATCACAAACTTCACTACATTTTTTATAATGTCCAAGTATTTCTATATTATCAGGAAAATAGATTTGTAGCATTCTATGTGAATATTTGTCACCTTCTCATTTAAAATAAACCATATGTATCAAAATACTTTTTCTTTTTCTCTAAACTTTACTATTCATTTCCTGCTAGTCCTAAAGATATATATATATCTTTTGAGATAGGGTTTCTCTGTATAGCTCTGGCTGCCCTGGAACTTACTCTGTAGACCAGGCTAGCCTCTAACTCAGAAATCCACCTGCCTCTGCCTCCCAAGTGCTGGGATTAAAGGCATGTGCCACCAACTGCCAGGCAATTTTTAAGACTAGCAGAACTATTAACAATTTAATGTCATAGTACTATTCAAAACTACCCAAATGTACTACTGCAACCATATAGAGTTTATTTATTAATTAACATCCATCTGGCTTCCTATGTTTGTAATCATGCATCTTTCATCTCTCTTTTACTCCAGAATATTCCCTTCATTTTGTCCATGGGAACCCTGAAAAGGAGCTGTGTCTATAGAGATTGATAGGTTGATTAAAGCGCAATGATGTAGAGTGCTTGGATGATAGGTCCAGATGCTAATTACCTTATCTTGAGTTAGCTTAAGCCCCGAATAGACATTCCTTTCCCATTTCTTTGTCTGAACTAACATCCTGTGACTAATAAATCAAAACCTACCAGATTCTATTAACGTAGCCGATCACTAGCTTCCTCCAACCCAAACACCAAATATGTCATCGGATAGTATCTTCGGCCTGTACAAAAGCTTTTCCTAGCTTGCTGAAATTGTCTCTGATGTTTACACAAGTTTTATATTGAAAAGTGTCATAATTTATGGCTTTCTTTGTTCTGTTACTATAGAACCTTCATAAAACAGCTTCCAAATCCAAACATGGAATTTGAGGTGAGCTAACTCTGTCTTTCCAGGCTATGAACACTCAAATTTGGCTCTAGTATAAATTATCACATCTTCCCGTTGAACTGAGAGCTGCGTTGTTTGTGTTTTACCCTCTGCTGACTATTTAACTTTTTCCATGGGTTATGAGTTTTTTGGTTTTTGGTGTTTGTTTTGTTTTGTTTTGTTTTGTTTACTGGATCACAGGCAACTCAACACTGTCTACACCACTGGAGAAAAGTGGAAGATTGTTATTCATTGACTAGTAGCCTCCAAATGCCCACAGTTCCCCAGGCAGAAATCAGGCATGATGCCCCGCCCTGCCTGTTCTAGATGGCCCAACCTTGTGTAGGTCTTGCATAAGCATCTATAGCTTCTATAAAGTCAAGAGTGCACTATCCTGTCACCCTTCATTGCTTGTTCATGCAATTTATGAAGACTCCAGGATATTATTTTTACAAAATATCTCACAATCTACAAAGTTCCCATTTTGTCCTCAATTTTCCTTTATTCTGTATGTTTACTATAAGATGAAGTCATTTCACTTGAGGCTAACACTTCCTATCTTTCATGCAATATCAGATCACTATGACATGAGAGATCTGAACATTCCCACTTGCCTGATAGTGTGACTTTGTACCTTCCCTTTATAATTATGAGAAATCCTCATGCGTAGTCTGCTCCTCAGCTGCATTTCCACTAATGGATTTTTGCATTCATTAGCAATTTGGCCCTTAAAAATTACAGTAATACAAGTTTGCAAAATGGCCATTGTACTGATGTATTCTTCCTTTTGTATTTATTCGACAAATATTCTATAAGGAAAATTTTTTCTTGCTCGCTTTTTCTTTTGTTTGAACATTGTAAACCAGATAGTAGAAGTGACTATTTTTTATTGTGTGTATGAGGACGGTGCACGAACACATGTCTGTGCATACATATGAATGCAAGGAGAGATCATTCGCTATGATTTCTAAGGTGTTATCCACCTTGGTTTTTGAGACAAAGTCTATAATTGGCCTGTAACACCATCATTATGCTAATCTAGCTGACCATCAAATACATTATATTCATTTGCCTTTCTTCCTCTCCAGGAATGGTATCACAAGCACGTACTACCATAATCTGAACCAGCTTTCACACATGTGTTTTGGTGACCAAATTCAAGCCCTTGTGCTTTCAAGACAAACACTTTACCAAATAATCTATAAATTAAGTTCCCTTTTTTGATTAATTTTGCAGTTAAACTCAATAAATATGCTTGACAATATATATTCTTTCAAGGTGGCCTTATTGGACATTTTGAAACGTTACCAGTAAAAATTTGCTTGGGTCCTTTGCCAGTCTCCCTACTACTGTATGAATCAGATCTGGAGTCAGCCATTTTTGAAATGGTCCAGATTTGTATCCACAGGAAATAGGATTTAGAAATCAAAAGCTCATGGTTGACTGTGCTCACAGAAATTAAGTCTGGTGATGTTTCCCCCACCCAAGACAAGCAAATATTTATTGCAATGAGCCATTCATCTTGTTCAAGGTTTCTGGTTTATGAAGCACCATAAATGCTGGATCATTGCTGGTACTCTTTTCAGATATCCTTCTGCTGCCATAGTCGTGGTGATTTTGCAGCTCTGGTTCTGCAGGACAGGCTACTTCATGCTATTCAGCAGCTTGTAGATGGGGTAGCTGTTGTGATGGACTGATTCAAATTTCTGGATCTGGAACCAGATGGTAGTTGAACTTGGTCAGCAGGCAATGGGAGTGGGGTTAGCTCAGGGGTGGGGAGAATACAAGCTCAGGTCCTCTGTGGGAGCAGTGCATAGTTTTATCCATTGTTTTACATTGGGAATTTTGGCTTTTAACTATCATTGTTCATTTATGTGAATGGATTATACTTTTCTCTATTCTAGCTGGGTTAATTTGTATATCGTGGTTAATTTTAACTGAAATAAGAACGATGAGACATTTTCTTTAGAGGTATACGATATATGAATATATTTCAAAAGATAGTCTCAATAATATATAAGGAAATTACATTCAATAGATATTCCAAAGGGTTATTACATTTTCATAAAAGATTTGTTGTCAGTTATGTGTGTATCTATGTGCTGGTATGTATGCATGAGGACAGATGCCTTTGAAGGCTAAGACAGGGCATTGGATCCCAGTAGTTGGGTTACTGGTGCTTGTTAACAGCCTAGTATTTGTGTAAGAAACTGAACTTATGTTCTCTAAAGGAGCAGTCAGTGCTTTTAATCGCTGAGCCAACTCTAGATTCCTTATTAACATATTTTATTCAATCAAATTTATTTCTACTTGTCTACTTCTCATCTACCCTTAGTCCTGCCCTAATATGATTCTATTTCTTTTAGACTTCCTTCTGTCACTCACAGAGAGGAAATACTTATTTTTAAATCCACCAGTACTGGGTCCTCATTGAAACATGGAAGTGTGGATGCCATAGCTAACCCTGAAGTTCCTACTGCATAATCAAGACAGGACCATGGAGAAAGCTAAATAGAAAAACTGTGGAATCAGTAGGTTTTGTTCTCTAGGACATTTGAAGAAAATTATTTAATGTCTTGGTGTTTTTTTCTGGCAGTTTTGAATTAGAGATGAAAGTACCCACTTCACAAAACTGTAGCCAAAAAAAAAAAAAAAAAAAAAAAAAAAAAAGAGGTAGTTTGTACAGAATGAGGCACAGATTGCTAGTTATATTGCAATTATTGACCGTGTGTTACCCATTATTGTGAGTACTAAAATTATAGTAATCAGAAAAAAAAACAGTACTTGAATTCTGGTATTTGAGAGGGATTGAGTTGATCGTATTTAATAAAATCATAATTTCCAAAGAATTTGTTAGCTTAAAGCACTAGCCATGAGAAATTAAATGAGCCTGGGTATGGTCTCTTGTGGCTCCAAAAGGGCTGAAGGTTCATGAAGGCCTGTGGTAACAATATTATTACTGTTTAAAACAGGATTTTCATTTTCAGTTGTATTACTTAGTTTGTTGATGTTTAGTTTCTTGAGGTATTTATATATTTTGAATATTAGCACTCTGTCAAATGTGGAATTGGTGAAGATCTTTTTCCATTTTGTAGGCTGCCATTTTGTCCTATTGATGGTGTTCTTTGCTATATGAAAGTTTTTATCTTTATGGGGTTTCATTTATTAATTGTTGATCTTACTGACTGTTATTGGTTGTCTGTTCAGGAAGTTATCTTCTGTGCCAGTGCATTCAAGACTAATGTCCACTATCTCTTCTATCAGATGTTGAAGTCTTTGACCCACCTGGACTTGAGTTTTGTGCAGGGTGATATATATGGATCTATTTTCATTCCTCTACTTATAGACATCCAATTAGACTAGCACCATTTGTTGAAGACGCTTTTGTTTTTCAATTGAAAATTACTAGCTTCTTTATCAAAAAATTGGGTGTTCATGATGTGTGGAATTATGTCTGGGAATTCAATTTGAGTCCACTGATCAATGTGTCTGTTTGTATGTTAATACCAGATGGTTTTTATTAGTAAAGCTCTGTAGTACAGCTTGAGATCAGGGATGGTGGTTCCCTCAGAAGTTCTTTTATTATATAGGATTGTTTTAGCTATCCTGTTTTAGTTAGGTTTTTTTGTTTGTTTGTTTGTTTGTGTGTTTGTCTATATAAAGTTTAGAATTGTTCTTTCAAAATCTGTAAAGAATTGTTTGGGAATTTTGATGGAGATTGTGGTAAATATGTGCATTGCTTTTAGTAGGGTGGTCATTTTACTATGTTAATCCTACCAATCTATGAGCATAGGAGATCTTTTCATCTTCTAATACCTTCTTCATTTTCCTTCTCCAAAACTTGAAGTCATTGTCATACAAACCTTTCACTTGTTGGGTTAGAGTTGTCCAAAGATATTTTATATTATTTGTGGTTATTGTGAAAGATGTTGTCTCTATGATTCTTTCTTAGCCTGCTTATCATTTATATATAAGAGGGCTACTGATTTTTTTCAGTTAATTTTACTGAACTTATTACGAGGAGTTCCCTGGTAGAACTTTGGGGGTAACATGTATACTACTATATCATCTGCAAATACCAACACTTTGAATTCTTCCTTTCTAATTTTCATCCCCTTGATATCCTTTAGTTATTTTATTGTTTTAGCTAGAACTTCAACTACTATATTGAAGAGATAGGGAGACAGTGGACAACCTTGTCTTGTCACTGATTTTACTGGAATTTCTATACATTTCTCCCATTGAATTTAATGTTGGCTATAGGCTTGCTTTAAATTGTTTTATTATGTCTAGATATGCCCCATGTATCCCTGATTTCTCCAAGACTTTTATAATAATGAGTGTTTGGTTTTGTCAAAGACTTTTTCACCATCTAATGAGATGATCACATTTTTTTCAGTTTGTTTATATGGTTAATTATATTGACAAATTTTCATATGTTGAAACATACATGAATCTTTTGGATAAAGTGGACTTGATAATAGTAGATGATCTTTTAGATGTGTTCTTGGATTCAGTTTGCAGTATTCTGTTGAGTATTTTTGTATAAATGTTCATAAGGGAAATTAGCATGAAGTTATTTTTCCTTGTTGAATCTTTATGTAGTTTGGGTATCAGGGTGATGATGGCCTCATAAAGTGAGTTTGGCAATGTTCCCTCTGTTTCTATTTTGTGAAGTAATTTGAGAAGTATTATTTAGTATTAGGTGTTCTTTGAAAGCAGGTATAGATCGAAGCAGAATTCTCAACAGAGGAATCTCAGGTGGCCAAGAAACATGTAAAGAAATGTTCAACATCCTTATCCATCAGAAAAATGTAAATTGAAAAACATCTTTCAGATTCCAAATAATACCTGTCAGAATGTCTAGATCAAAACCACAAATGATAGCTCAAGTTGGCAAGGATATGGAGCAAGGGGAGCACTCCCCTGCTGCTGGTGGTGGGATTGCAAACTTGTACAGCCACTTTGGAACTCAATATGTCAGTTTCTCAAAAAAAATGGGAATAGATCTACATCAAGACCCAGCTATACAACTCCTGGGCATATAACCAAAGGACACTCCAACCTAACCTATCACAAGGCTAATAGCTTAGCTATGTTCATAGCAGCGTTATTTATCATAGCCAGAAACTGGAAACAACCTAGATGTCCCTCAACTGAAGAATGGATTAAGAAAATGTGACACATTTATGCAATAGAATATTACTCAACTGTGATCATGAAAACAAGGCAACTCAGTAGGAGTTAAATCATGAACAGTTCCAGCAAATAAAACTAGAAAACATCATCCTGAGTGACGTAACCCAGATCTAGAAAGGCAAAACATGGTGTGTTCTCACTTATAAGTAGATATTAGTTAAAAAAGTAAAATGCAATCTTGCTGTAGTCCACAGACCCAGAGACGCTAAGCAACAAAGAGGGCTTGAGGGAGGGGCAAGGATATCCCAGGAAAGGGGAAATAGAAATAGATTTTGCAGGTAGGCTGGGAGCTGGTGGGGTTGGGAACAGAAGGGATCATATGGAGTGGAGAAATTGGGAGAAATGGCTAAAATTGGATGGCATTGGGGGGGGATGAGGTGGAAAACTAGTACAATGAAAACACCAAGGGATCTATGATAGTAACCCTAGCAGAGACTCCTAGTAATGAGCAACACAGAGCCTGACCTGTCTTCTGTGACCAGGTAAGTCCTCAAGTGCAAAGATTGGGTCACCAACCCAGTCACAAAACCTGTGACTAGAGATTGTCTGGCCTGTAAAGTGTGTTCCAGAGCCAGAGTCTAGCAGAATCATCATCAAAGAGATGAGGGGGACTTCATCCAGGAACTGATGGAAGCAGATGCAGAGTCCCAAGGCCAAGCATTAGATGATGTTCAGAAGCACCGGAGAAGAGAGGGAGGAAGAACTAGAGAAACCAGATGGGTCAGGGATGCACCAGGGTTACTTGGCTCACAGAATCAACTGACCAGAGCTCATGGGCACTGGAAGAGTTCTGGGAGCCTGTACGTGTCTGACCTAGGTCCTCTGCATGGCTGAGTAGCTTGGTATTCATGTGTGAATCCTAACAGTGGAAGCAGGGGCTGTCTGTGACTGTTTTCCCTGCTTGTGGGACCCTTTTCCTCTTACTAGTTGCCTTGTCCAGCATTTATATGATAGTGTTTGCCTGGTCTTACTATAGCTTGTTATGCTGTGTTTCATTTATGTTCTTCAGAGGCCTTCTTTTCTCTGAGGGAAGGAGAAGGGTGAATCTAGTGGAGACGGGAGGCATAGGGCAGAGAGAGGCTGGCAAGAGGGAGGGAAAATGCAATGTAGTATTTGAGAAAAGAATAAAGAAATTTTAAGTGCTTTGTTTTACTTCATTCTAGGTTTTTGTTTTTGCTTTGAAGATTAATGAGTTTCATTATGGTTGATCTCTTAAGACAATGGGTAAGAAGTTACTTACAGGAGTATGAACAACTTACCAGTGCCTACATCACCAATTAAAAATATCTCTGGCTCCTTCAACAACCACTGACTGCCCAAATATCCCTCAGGGAGAAATAGGTTCTCCTGGGCTCCTCCCTGAGAAATGCATCCTGAAGATCTGTTCTGTGGAGCTAATCACCACTGCTGTGGAGACATGTTTGAAGGAGAAGAGGAGCTGGTTGGGTAGAGGAAAGGGATCAGGAGAAGGTGACAGGTGCAGCAGGAGATAATGGGGTGAAAATGATCCAAATATGTTACATACATGTACAAAGACACCATAATGAAACCCGTTATATAATATATGACAGTGGAAAAAAATGTTAAAGGAAGTTTTACACCTGCCTGGAAGCATGTAGAAACATTTAAGTAATTTCAAGCTGAAGTGAATTTTTCCTTCAATTTCATTTTGCTTTTTTTCTGTTGTTTTAATTTTCATGTGTTTTGTTTTTTTGTAAAATATAAGCTGTGCTTCCTAAAAGTTAAAAAAAAATTATTTTCAACTTGTATTTAACTCAAAGAAAGATGACCCATGCAGAGGTGGATTTTAATTTGTATAAACTGGTCTTAGTAACATGGTCTAATTAAGATACCCATTAAATTCTTGTAATGCTAATTTAATTTGAAGGCAATTGTAATTGAGCTCCATTGAATTTCTTTGAACATAAAATTAGCACAGTGGTCAGAAAATGGATGTAATAATTGGATATTGTTATCAGAAATATTATGTAAATGAAAAACCATGACTTCTGCATGATGCTGTTTTGCAGAATAAGAAACTCTGAGATTCCCAGATTTACTAATGTAATTCACACAAAACTCTATATGCAAGACTGCTGTGATTTGAACTGAAGACAAAGGTCAAACAGTTTAATTCTGGCGTTAATAAATGCCTTGCCCCAGCTTTTGGAAAGGTTTTATACTGCTGAAAATTTTAATGATAGATTGAGCATGGGAACTTAAGTAAAATGGTAGATCTCCATGTATTTCACCGTTAGACCTCTTAAAACTGCTCTCTAAGGTCCTTATTGGTATTAGTCCTCATGGTATAGGTGCATGTCTTTAACCACTTGGGAGACAGACAGAGGCAGGAGGATCTCTGTAATTTTGAGGCCAGCCTGATCTACAGAGCAATTTCTAGGACAAGCAAGGCTACACAGGAAAACTCTGTCTAGGAAAACTAAAATAATATTAATGATAAAACAACATCGACTTAGGGGCTGGAGCGATGCTCAGCTATTCAGCTATTAGGAGCTTGCTGTTTTGCAGAGGAGCTGAGTTTGCTTCTCAGCACCTGCTACCCTGGTGAGTCATTTACCATCTGTAACTAGCTCCAGGGGACCTGATGTCCTCCTCTGGCCTCCTCAGTCACCTTCATGCACACCCTCAGACACACATGGAAGTAAACTAAATAAAAATATTTTTGGAAAATATGCTGTGCTCATCAGCAACATCTATAAGATGATAAGTGTTCTGTATCTATACTCCATATATACAGATATAAATATATCAGGATTTGATGCACACTCATGAATTAGAGGTTATTTTCTTTGAAATGACACTTTTTCTAATTTATTGTGAAATTGGCTTTTGAGGCTAGACGGGACTGCCAAAGACTATTGTTTTCTCTTTTAAACACAAACCGTGTTACTAGGAAAACAAAGAGAGAGAAAGAGAGAAAGAGAGAGAAAGAGAGAAAGAGGAAGAAAGAGAAAGGAAGAGAAAGAGAGAGGAAGAGTGCAAAAATATCTAATTCAAACCTAAACTCAAAAACAGAACGGTGATTTGACTTAAAATTTTCCTTAATTACCATTTATGCCTTACTAAACAGAAAATTTTGGTATACATTTCCGATCTGTCAGAAAATATTGAAAAGTTGTATATCTAGAAGTTTATGTGTAAATAAAATTACTAATGTTTACAGCAACAATAAGAATGCTCTTAAATAAAATTGGTATTCCTTCCACCCTCATCAGCTAACGACCTCATAAAACGCATTGCTTTCTGGAACAATCTGGTGCTGTTTAATTGTCCTAAGGTAGCACAATTTTTTTATCCATGATTGCTTTTGCTTCATTAGTATAAATGTCAACATGGTCCAAACATCAAAGCATCCTATGATTATTATGAAAAGAGTTTTGACCTTGGAGAACAAGGGGGTGTCTTCCCAATCCTCAGGGACCCATGCGACCATTCTTTGAAAATGTTATAATAAATCAGCAAAGACAATATTGACAAAGAAAGCTGGTTATTCCTACTATGCCATCTGTTAGATGTGACTTTAGGCAATGTAAGAATATTTCCCTGCCTATTTTCTTCATTCCTTTTTTTCTCAGCCTGTCTGCACACCTCAACTATCATAACATGGAACAAGGAATATTTAAGGAAGAAGTTTGCAGCCTTGAGTTTGGACCTGAGCAAGATGTCTCAGTGGCTAAAAGTACTTGCTGCTCCATTATGAGGACTGATGTTTAGAACCTAACACCAAGACAAAGGCCCGTAACTCCAGCCCCATGAAATTTAAGGCCCTCTTGTGTCCTCTACGGGCACAAGTACACACATATGTGCACACACAGGCTTACACACAACTAAAATAAATCTTAAAGAAAGAATATGAGTTACTCTCCATGTGATTTCTGTAATTCAGTGGAAAATGAACTGTAAATAGAATGAATACTGACCTAAACCCAATTCCAGATATCTAGGCAATATGTCTCCTCTTCTGACTTTTAAAGTGTGCGTGCGTGCGTGCGTGCGTGCGTGCGTGTGTGTGTGTGTGTGTGTGTGTGTATGTGTGGTTGTTGTTGTTGTTGCTGCTGCTGCTGCAGCTGTTCTTGTAGTTGTGTGCAGGTGCTTCTGAAGGCCAGAAAAGGGCATCAGATTTCCTGGAGCTAAAATTTCAGGCAGGTGAGAACCATTGGACTTCCCTGCTCGCAACAAAACTGGTGTCCTCTATGAGAGGAGCAAGTCTTCTTAACTTTTGCACTACCACCACCAATGACACTTTTCATAATTTTGAAAGATTGTTGCTAAGGGTATAATAAAAATTTTAACGTACGACGTTTTAAAGCTTCCTTCAACAAGCAAGGTGCTGTTTACTGTACTTAGTCTTGGCATACTAGTCAATACATTGTATAGTTGTCAGAGCAATCTTTAATGCTTTTTTTTTGGTCTCATTTGTGGCAGTTGATGAGTGAGCGAGGGCTGTCTTACAGTACTCTTATAATTTTGAAGTTTTGGGGAAGACAGTCTACTCTATTGCACTCTCTCCTAGCTTGTTGAGCATTATTCAGAGAAAACTACCAAAAGGGCATCAGTACATTCTAATGTATAGCAGACAGAGGTAAGGCACTATGTTATAAACTAAGAAAATTATACGTTTATTAATGGAACTCGAAGTCTTCGGCCCTGTGTCTGCTTATTTCTAAAAATATTAGGCACTTCAATTTTTCAACTTATTCTATCATGTACTTTCTTCATGAAATAATTGTAATTCCCAAGTATTTCTCCTTGTAGGAATATAAGATTTCAATTGAAACTGGCTGACATTTTGAATAAAAGTTTGCTGAAATTTCTTCAAGACTCCTGTATTTTATTGTTGCAAAGGGGATTATGGAATGAAGTAGGCAGGGCAGATGGACAACAGGACAAGTATCATAGGGTCATCTGTAGGCTGGATCATATGTAATAGGACTGGATTCCGCCAGTACTTTTGTTATTAGCCCATTGAAAACTTTTGCATATTTTAGGAAAATTGTAAATTAATAATTCCTGTGAGGATTAGTATCAATTGTCAGCATAATAAGATCTAAAATGAACTGTATGACAGATTTTTGGTCATGGCTTAGAGGAGCTTATGTTGATTGTGCTTACTGTGTGAAGCACAGTTCTCTGGGATTGGATCCTGGATCGTATAGAAGGAAGAATGGCAGCTGATCCTAACAATTAATCTCTCCCTGCTTCCCGACTGTGGAGGCAATGGGATCAGCTGCCTCAAGTCCATGGTGTGTTGATTCTTCTGCCGTGATGGCATGTTACCACAAATTGTAAAGTAAAGTATTTATTTCTCGCTTTGATTTTTGTTAGGGTATTTCGTCACAGTAGAAGGGAAACTGAAAATAAGAGCTAGCTGCATATAGTTCAGGTGAATGATAGCCCATTTACTCACACATGATTTCTTAAATGGAGCATGAGAAAAAAATGGCCGAGTATGGTGTTAGCCAGAGAAAGTCATGTGCTACATGGTACTCTGTGACATAACCTTAGAAGTATGCATTACCCCATTCTGACATTATTTTTCCATGTTTTATAAAATGCCAACCAGATTGGACATCTTCATGTGCCAGTTTGTGTGGTATCTGTGTGTGCACATGGGTGTGGATGTGCTAACCTGTGTATGATATATATGTCAGAAGGTTTCCTTTATTGTTTTCTTTTGGGGGGGATTCTGGTTTTCTTTGTTTATTTGTTTGTGTTTGTTGGTTTGTTTTGGGGTAGGTTCTCTTCATTGATTCTATTGCTCATGACTTTGGCTGGGCTGTCTGGCCAAGTGTTCCAGAGATTCACTTATCTCTATGTCTCCAGCATCATGATTACAGACAAGCACTGCCACATGTGGCTTTTTTTTTTGTCTGTGCTGGATATACTAACTCAAGCTTTCTTGCTTATGCAGTAGAAACTTTATCCATTCAGCTACCTCCCCTGCTTTTGGTATGATGTTCTCTTAAGTAAGTATCTACTTCTTGTGATTCGGAAATGAGTTTCTAGCCTGCTTGTGTGCACCTTATCTCAGCTTGTCTGCACGAGATCTCCTAAGCATGAACCCTATTCCCACCCCCACCTCACCCCAGCTTAGCCTCATTTCCACTCAGACAAGATGAAAGAAGTGATCATGAACCACGAAAAACTCACCAAACTCTAGCCACAAACACACATTGCTCTTAAAAAGAAGTTGGTTCACAGACCAGCCACAGCAGAAGATAAAAAAAAAACTGTCCTCCTCCTTAAAGAAGTTAGCAGTAAGAAATATCTCTGGTATTGAAGAGATGAACATGTTTTCAAACCAAGGAACAGTGATCCATTTTAACAACTCTACAGTTCAAGTGTCTCTGGCAGCAAACACCTTCACCATTACAGGCTACTCTGAGACAAAGCGGCGGAAAGAAATGATTTGCAGCATTCTAAATCTACTTAGTGTGGACAGTCTGACTAGTTTAAGGAGACAAAAACAAGTTTCTTCAACCATACTATGGTTTTGTATGTCTGATTCCACTGTAGTCTGAAAAGAAATAAATAGCCCATACCCAGACAACCTTCACTCCAGCCACCCAGCTTCACGTGAAGGTCAACTGTGCTTGGCTGTGCTTGGCTATGCTTGGCAACTGTGCTTGTCTTTCTTGAACCTTTGTACCCCAATCCTTCTCTTCCTTCACCATCAAGGTGGGCTCTAAACTATGACATCTGTGTCATCCTCATCTTGGAATGTCTGGCTACAATTTAGCAGAATAAAAAATAAAAGATCTACTGGAGAAATGTCTTAGACCATGGACCAGTTTGTTTGTTTGTTTGTTTGTTTATGAGCCTAAACTTTCTTTTACTGGTGCTCCATTGGAAAGTGGAAACATCAGACAAGATGATGATGTATCACATTAACTTGGTCTTAAAGTGCAGGGCATGTGGGCAGCCAGAATACATGGATAGAATTAACGACTCTCGTGGCATTCCTAGAGACAAATAGCCAAGAGAGAACAGTAGGGGCTACAGTACATACATTGAAGGTCGTCCTCAGCCACGTACCAGTCTGGGCTTCGTGAAACCTTGTCTCCAAAACCAAGAGATCAATAAGCAATTACCACAAAACCATAAGAATATAAGAATATCAAATGACCAGCCAGAAAGTAAAGACCAAATACAATGCATCCATCTAACTTTTTGTAAGTCATAAATTATTTTTTTATTATTTACTTGTGTGTGTGTGTGTGTGTGTGTGTGTGTGTGTGTGTGTGTGTATGTGCGGGTGCATGCGCACATGTACCCATGCATGCAGGCATACCCAAAGACAGCAGAGTAGAGTAGCAAATCAACTGTTGCTGAAGTTACAGGAGAACATGAGCTGCCCGGCATTGGATCTGGGTCCTCTGCATGAACAGTCAGTTCCCTTCATTGCTGGGCCATCTCTCCAGTCCAAAAGTATGCTGTGGCTGAGCAGCATCTACTTTGTCACCTGAAAGGAAGAAGAAAACTCCTTAGAAGGACTTTTCACACACGTTGTGTGATGGGGTAAGGTCTGTGCTTATTAGCCACTGCAATCTAATTATGATTCATGAGCTGCACCCCAAAATATAATTTGATCCCTTTTAATCTCTAATATTATTCATTCCTACGCTAATCATATGCTTCATTGAGCATTTACATGGTTAATTTCACTAAATTACCCCAACTACAGAAAAGTAGGGTTTTATTTGGATTTTTAAAAGTTCCTCATTAGAAAACACTTGTAAGTTTAAGATACACTTTTGCTGTGAATCGTCAGCTGGAATTGTCTCAGAAAATGAACAACAAAACAAAAACTAAAGGACTGTGAGTCAAGAGACCCTGAAGTCTTTTATAATTTAGGATAATATTTCAACAGATGCATTGTAATTGGTGGCCGTTGTATCAATATCCACTGGCTCATTTTATCAGCTACTATAGGTGCTCATATCTTTCAGAGGCGGCCATTGATGACAACTCTACTGATACATCATATAACACTGAAGACTCTCCTTATTTTGCACACCAAATAATGTGTTCCCAAGCAGACATATGGGAAGTTGTACTGAGGATGATGTGAACTGTCCGGGAAAAAGAAATGTCTGAATTGACAAAAAATAATTGTGAAAGACCTGAAGTGCTGACTCTGGGGTTAAGAGTACTAGTTACTCTTCTACCTATATGGTGGCTCACAATCACCCACAGCTCTATTTCAGGAGAACTGACTCCATCTTCTGATCTGTGTGGGAATCAGACATGTCTATGGTACACAGAATTCATGCACACAAATCATTCATACATACAAAATAAATAGATAAACCTACAATGAAATAATGAAACTGATTCTGAAACAAAAGACTATGTAGTATTTGTATAGTTGTGAACTATGAAAAAAAAGAGAAAAGGTTTAGATAGATTTATTAGAATGGTAGGTTTTTCTCCAATCCAAAGTATTGTCATTGTTAAATGAAAATAACTGGCAGTCTTCTACCAGACTACTATGAAATCATTAATAAACAAGATAGCCGGATCAGTGCAATGCATGCTTAATCTGTCTTTCATCCTTTGTGTCCGGCTTAACATTATTTGTCAATTTGACATAGCACAGAATCATCTGAGAGGAGAGGGTTCAGTTGAGGGATTGCCTATTGTACTGGCTGGTTTTGTGTGTCAACTTGACACAGGCTGGAGTTATCACAGAGAAGGGAGTTTCAGTTGGGGAAGTGCCTCCATGAGATCCAGCTGTGGGGTATTTTCTCAATTAGTGATCAAGGAGGTAGGGCCCCTTGTGGGTGGTGCCATTCCTTGGCTGGAAGTCTTGGGTTCTATAAGAGATCAGGCTGAGCAAACCAGGAGAAGCAAACCAGTAAGAAACATCTCTCCATGGCCTCTGCATCAGCTCCTGCTTCCTGACCTGCTTGAGTTCCAGTCCTGACTTCCTCTAGTGATGAACAGCTATATGGAAGTAAGCTGAATAAACCCTTTCCTCCCCAACTTGCTTCTTGGTCATGATGTTTGTGCAGGAATAGAAACCCTGACTAATACACCTATATAAGATTGGCCTGTGGACATGTCTGTGAGAGATTGTCTTGATTATTACTTTGTGGAGGAAAGTTCAGCCCACTGTGGGTGATATCCTTATCTGAGTCAGTGGTCTTGGGTCATGTAATAAAGCTACCTAAATATGATCTTATAGGTCAGTCAAAGAGGAAGATAGCAGGCAGTATTCCTCCACTGTTCCTGTCTAGAGTTGCAGCTCTGGCTTCTCTCAGGAATGGGCTGTCACTGTCATATGTAAGCCAGATACCCTTTCTTCCCCAAGTTGCTTTTGGTCAGTGTATTTTATCACAGCAAAATAATGAACCTGGAACACTTTAGTGTCTTTATCTCATCCCGAGATAGATAGAAACTTTAGCCATATAATGAAAATAAAACAGATGATGATATAGAACATTCCAGACTGAGTATGCTACATATACTGGCTGGGAATCATATACAGAAGCACCTTCATCCATTGGTATTGTAGCTTGTAGCTTTCAGGAGCAATGCATCTTCCTAGACCCTTGGTTTCACAATGGCTGCACTGTCTTCATTACTTATTTAGCCACCTTCAGGAAGTGTCATTCAAATTCCTGGAAGGAATTCAGAAGCAAGAACAGCAGACACAGTTGCAGATGTACAAAAGCTCTCAATCTAGCGCTCATGAAGCAATGCTACCCGGAAGAACAAATGACCTGAGGTAGATGCAAGCCTGAGTTTATTTATCTTGATCCATAAATGTCAATGATGAAGAAGAGTGGGGATATTCCTGAGACTCTGGAGAATGCAAAGTGCTGCCAGGTTTTCTAGGTGTGATTCAAAGTTAAATCTATAAAGTTTAAACTTTGCCTTAGCCAAAACTTAGACTTTCAGATCTAATCTCCTTGAATATGACATTTACCAGATGACTCTCATCACTTCCCAGGGTACTGTTTCTTTATTTTGAAGTGGTATTTCTTAGTATTCTTGATATGGAAGGGGTCATTTGCACCTGGAAGAGCCAGGGGGCATTAAACAGTTTCTCTGTTGTTGTTGTTGTTGTTGTTGTTGTTGTTATTGTTTAGGCTTATGTGTTTTACGGCTCTTTTATGTTTGTAAAAGATATTTTTCCTTGTATGTGAGTGTATCTCTGTGTGCATGTGTATGTGAGTGCACTGCCTACAAAATCTAGAAGTCAGAGTTAGATTCCCTGGAGTAAGGTGCTGGCAGTTGTTAGCTATCCTATGTGGGTGATAAGAACCAAATTCAGGTCCTCAGTAAAAAAAAGTGAGAGCCCTTAACTGTTTATCCCTCTTCCCAGCTTGTCTTGTCTCTTGTGTAGAAGATCCATGTTTTTCAGCCCCATTCCTTACTATCTTGAATTTAGCATACCGGCCAACATCAAATCTTCTCACTTTACTTATTTAGTATATTTTAATCTCATGAACACTTAACAAAAATACTTCTGCTATATAGTGATTAAATCATGCTTCTAGATAGCTTCAACATGAAATGTGTGTGACTATCTATGAGCTGTGAAGCCTCCCATCTTGTAGAATTGTGCTCTGAACTGAAACACTTCCGGAGAGAAGCTTATTAACATTCAGGAACTAAACAACTCACAACAGCTAGCTCACGTCTTGAAACTTACAGGATTCACACAGTCATCTTCATCCCCAAGATTATACTGATGGGAGAGAAGACTTTCTGACCTCTTGAGCTGCCTGAAAGTTAGGGAGCTCCACTCATGCTGTGATAGATGCTCCAGTGATATGGACGTGCCTGAGATATACATCATCCTGTAATAAATGTTTGCAAACTAATGGTTCACAAAGTTGGAATTGGGTCTGATTGTAACTCGGGTCTGGCATCTGGAGAGAGTACACTTTTGTTTATGTCCTTCTGGGAGAAGTCATAACAACGTATCAAAAATTTCCCTTTTTTGATTATTGTGTTTATATTTTAAAATCCCAGGTCACTCTAAGATTAGCTGCCATTGCTGATCAGTCTATAATCTTGTCAGAATCTCTCAGTATATATCCCAGAAATCACAGACTTATGAAAGCTATTCTTTGATTTTAACATGAAATCATGTTGGGAAATTTTGTTAATATGATACCGGAAATATTAGTCCTGTTCTCAAAACTGCCTTTACTCTTCATTTATTCACTGAATATAATGGACTAGAATCTTCCAATAAGCACCCCAAATTAAATATCCAGGCTAATGCACTGTTAGTTTTGAAAGTAGAGAACTTCATAGTACCTTTTATCGTCATTGTTGATCTTCCTGATTGAGTGGATGAATAAATGTTACCATGTCAGTTACTATTTTACATATTTTCTGAAGACAAATACACAGTGAACAACAGCTCTGTTTCAACTTGCATTATTTCATCTCAAAGTGAAGCTGATGCAGAGACAAGGACTGAAAACTGTGAGTGAATTCCTCAAGTAAACTACATAAAGCAGAAACAGACTATACTAAGCCAAATTAAAATATGTAAGAAGGAGCCAGTGATGTGGATTGGTCGGTAGAATGTAGTATTAACTTAATTAAATAAATTTCTGGCAGCATATTCCTGCTACCTGCCCCAGTGTTCTGGCTCCCAAATGAAAGACACACAACAGCTTTTATATTTTGATATACCTCAAACAGCATAATAACTGAGCCGCTTCCTAAACTCCATGTGGTTAATCTACTTCCTTCTGACAATTCTGAGTTATCACTTACTAAATTTTATATTCTGCCTTGGTTGTTGCCCTGGACCCAGTTGGGCAGCCTGCTGGGCCACACTCTCCTGACTCCTTCACATGAGGTTATGCATCCCTGTCCTCTATTCTCAGGCATAGCATCTCTTCTCCTCCATACTCTCTCAGCATGATGGATCGCCTCCTTCCTACCCCTCTCTCTATCCCAAGCAAGTGAACCCTAAAAGTCCTGCCTCTGTTTGGCCTGCCCAGCCATTGGCTGACAGCATCTTTACTTGCCAATCAGGACTGAGTGGGAGCAGGTTCCCAGAAGCAACATGCACTCTAATACAAACAATTTTTTTTTGGGGGGGGGAGTGTGATTAGCATTTGTAACACAAGCACCTACAGTAGAGTGCTTGCCTACTATGCACAAAGTCTTCCCATTCTATCCTCAGCACTGCATAAACTAGGCATGGTTCTACAGGCTTGTAATCTCAGCACTTGAGATGCAGGAGGATCACGATTTCAAGATTATCCTTGGATAAATAGAAATATTGAAGGGAGCATGAGATATATGAATACAGTTTAAAAAAAACAGAAACAGACAGAGGCAGAGACAGACAGGTGGACAAACAGACAGACAGACATAATGTAGTTTGTGAAAAAGTAAGATGCTTTCCCTCTCACAGGTGAAATGAACAGATTCTCCAACTGAAAATCCCATTCCTCTTTCCTCCTATATGAATACACTTAAACTACCTTATTTTAAAGCCCCCTTCAGAGGCTATGGAAAGTGATCAGTCTGTAAATTGCCTATTGAAATAGCATGGGGACCAGAGTTAATCTCCAGCATCCTTATACAAAGCTAGGAATCCTGGTACATTTGTAATCCCAGTGGTGGGGAAGTGGAAGTGGAATAAGCCCTGGATCTCACTGGATGACCAGCCTAGCTTAGTTGGCAAGTTCCAGGTCAATTAGAAATCTTATCTCAAACAAAACAAAAATTAATGCACCTCTCTCTCACCTCTCTCTCTCTCTCCTTTTCTCTCTAACTCTCTCTGTCTCTCTCTTACACATACACACACACAAACATACACATACACATACACACACACACACACACACACACACACACACACACATGCACGAAGACACATGGTAGACAATACCTAAGCAATGACACTCAAAGTTGTCCTCTCCTCTCCAAAGACATGTGCATATACATGCTCACATATGTAAAGAAAAAACACGAATGTAATATTCCCTAAGTGAAATATTCTATTTTCTCCATATCCATTACTTTCACAGAAATAGGAACAATTCTGAGTTAGGCTCTATAAAGAATGAGAATGAGCTGATCCTTCTTAGACCAAGAAGGGTAAGGATGGCTTGAGGTAGCAAGATATAGTTGGGCAAGACATGATTTTGCTTTAAATAAATTCTTATTGGAAATGTATTTTGTAGTATTTCTCCCATGAACAATTCTTCCCTTGTTTATGCCTGAGAACAGACAGCATAGCATTCCATCATTTATAGAGGCTTAGCATGGCTAAGTCTTTCCCTTTAGAAAATATTTTCTCTTGGTAAAATCTGCTGAAGATATTTCCAAAGTAAGGTTAAGATAACCTTTTTTTCATTTTGGATGTATTGTTGTAGCCACTTGTACCTTACTTCCACATCCTCACAAGTCTACCACAAGGGGAATGGACTTGTGTGCCCTATGTGTGCACTTAGCTATCTGCCCTGGAGCTCTGATGGCCTATTTGACAAGATCTTGGCTAAAATCTTGCCTCAAACAAACAAACAAACAAAAACCAAACAGACACTGCATACATTCAGGGTTGCAGACAGACAGACAGTCAGTCTCTCTCTCTCTCTCTCTCTCTACACACACACACACACACACACACACACACACACACACACACACACACACACACACACACACACACACACTTTGGATAGTGCCTGAGCAAGAACACTCAAAGTTGCAGTTCTCCACAGTAGAGTTCTGAATATGGAGATTCTTTACATTACAGTGCCCTGAGCATTTCTAGCTCAAAGGTTACCTGTCAATCAAATTAAAGTAACATTTCAACTCCAAATGAAATGCAGACTTTCTCACAGAAGCTGATGAAGGGATTAATGGAAAGCAAAAAC
>JADRCD010223278.1:3751-25670 GCA_019843815.1 Montemys delectorum
AGAGAGACAGAGACAGAGATAGAGAGACAGAGAGACAGAGAAACAGAGACAGAGACAGACATAGACATAGACAATACACATCTTCATACAGAGAAACAGACAGACTGACAGATACAGAAACACACACTCTATGTAAGAGAACAATGAACAGAATGAAGAACAAAATTAAAGACACAAATGAACATTTTTTCCATCATTCATCACATTATGTAGAAAAACCCAGTAGCAAGATGCAGTGCATACCTTTTCATATCTAAAACATATCATATCAAAGATATCTAGTCAGTCCTTGAGATTCTTGGGGATTTGATCCATGAGAACTTGCAGGTTCTTTCTGTAATCAGCAGATAGTCAAGTCCTTATAAATAGGCTTGCACAGCCTTGCGAATAGTTTCAATTGATGTAAGGCTACTTACAATATGAAATATAAAGTGGACAGTGTGTAACAATTGTTACAAAACATTACATAGGGAGTAATGACAGAGTCTGCACGTGTTCCATATATATGTAATTTGACTTTCCCGTGGTTGATTGAATTCACAGATGTGGAGCTCGGGGATATAGGGAACTGATTGTTTATAGCAGAAGATAAAAATAGAAAACAAATTTCAGGATAAAATACAGGGTGTTTGCTTAAGTCATTTAATCGCTAATGTTGTTCATTTTATGCTACAAAAATTAGTTCTTCTGGTTGTTTAAAAACAAAACAAAATGAAGAACAAACAAGTAGAAAAATACTACTAGGGGAGGAGTGCCTTAATGAGTGCTTCTCAAACTCTAGTACCACTAGGCACTCATCTCTCAACCCACTGAGAGTATATTTTAAGTGTGGATTGGTAACCAATAAAATATACATGATGTTAGAGTACAGAGAATACAAAGTCTTGGGAGGAATTATTGTCATGGAAATGACAAAAGTTAAGGCAAAACACATTTCTCTTGTTATACAATTATTTCTGTCCCTGGAAAGGTTGATGACTTTGCTATATCTGCTCCATTTTGTCTACTAGTAAGTTTCTTAGGTAAGACAGGAGCAGTAGGATTTGACTTCCTGCTGGGGCTTCTTTTAGTTAGAAATAGAATAGGTGGTCTCTTTCCCAGTTCATTTTCTGACCTAACCCATGTGAGCTAAGAATTGCTCTTGACCATGCTCCTTCCTAAGAGGTTTTATTTACAGTGCTGTGTGACCAAGTCTGTATTTCCAGGGCACACTTCTTTGAACTCTGACTTTGATTGCTATAGTCAGTCTATCATCTCTCTCTGTAACATCTATGGGTCTATTGAACTGGATTCTTGATTTTTTTCAGAACCATGGTTCTCAAAACACTTTCCTTTCATTTCTTTTCTGAGTAAATGACACATCAAGTGACACTGGGCTCAAGAAAATCCTGTGTAAATCACAGAGTTTTCTCCTGTGATGTCCCAAATCCAAATCATTAACAAGTCCCTTCTACTTTACTTTAGAAATATAAATATGTCACATATTGAATAGTCCTGTGCCAACTTAAAGTGTTTAAAAAACAAACTATGTTCAAATCCTTGTAAAGGTGAAAATGTTTGCGTTTATGTTGGATTCTATGTTGGCTACCAGAACCAGTAAAATAATATCAGACTAGCAAAAAAGGCTTTATTTTACTTCACATTATTTTCTACTTCTAGCAGTATAAAGATCTTAACTGGCACAAGTGATTATTCTACGAATGTCGTCAGTGACTGTCCTTGTTAGCTTACATTGTCAACTTAATAGTCTAGAGTCACCTGAGTGGAAAACCTTCACTGAAGAATTGCCTAGTTCAGATTGGTCTGTGAGCATGTCTGTAGGGTATTGTTGTGATTATTGACTAACAAAGGAGAGTCTAGCCCCCTCTGACTGACATCATTCCTTGGAAAGTGATCCTGGGATGTACTGGAGCTCTAGCTAAGCATGAGGGAGTCGGAAAGCTAACACGAGAGCCAGCCAGCAAGCTGTTTTCCTTCATGATTTCTGCCTCTGAGTTCTGATAGAATTTTTACCCCGACTTCCTTTAATCATGGCCTGGAAGTTAAGCCAAATAAATCCTTTCCTTCTCTAACTGGCTTTTAGTAAACATTGATATTACAGCAAGGAAAAGGAAACTAAAACACAAAGACAATCACATTTGCTTCTTATTGAACTGAAAAAAAAAATTGTGGGGATGGTTTTGTATCTTGGAGATTTGTGATTGTCATCATTACCATTATTATTGCATCTGATTAGGAAGAAACAACCAAATTAACCTTTACATGCCCAACCGCAAAGGGCGGAGGAGGACTGGCGATAATCTGTTCAGCAGGTCAGTTGTTTCAAGCCAAATTCAACTGATTATTGAGATTGCCAGATAAATATTTCTCCTAAACAATTAAACCAAGTGCATAGTCACTTCAAATGACCAAACAAAGCCAGGGTGCTAGCAGCCCTGTCAAAACCAATATATTTGGTTCTCTCAAAATATTACACTTGTTGAATTAGCTGTAGTCTTTCTCTGCTTTATCAAATTGTAGAAGCAAAGGAGTGTGCAAGTCATTTTAGATTAGCTTATTGCAGCTCCTCATATTGCACTGTAAAAATGAATAGAATTCCTAGTTTCTTTTCATATTTTTTATGCTCCAAGTATCACCCAGGTTGTTTTTAGAAAGCAAGGCTTCCTGAATGTTCGTGGCTTCTTGAGCTTTGCTGTCCTTACTACAATGGTTGGTGGCATTTTCTGCCAAACAGCCATTTATACTATTAATACTCATCCATGGGTTGAATTTTAAGCTTTAGCAATAAAATACAGTTGTTTACTGTGAACTTTCCATAGTTGCAATATCTCTGTGTTCAATAAAGTACATTACTTCTGGAAAATTGCATACACCCTCTACAATTCACTTTTTGAGACAGTGAAATGGGGAAACAGTTTTAGTGAATATTAAATGAACAACTGAAGACAGAGAATTTAGAACAGTGCTTGACTTGCAAATAGAACTCTTCTTTTTAGACTCTTTCATAGAGAATAAAATCTGGTCATTTAAAGCAAATGGATGGAACTAGAGTCCATTATATTAATGGAAACACATGAGATACAAAAAGACTAGCAGTGCATGTCCACACATATGGGAGGTGAAAAATAATTGACTCAAACATGTAGCAATGATCAGTAGTTGTTAAGGACTAGGGAAGAGAAGAGATAAGATGTGATCAGCACATCCTGGGTGCATTATAGAAATACACTGAACCTGATTAACAAGTATAATTGATATATTCACCAGGACAACAGAAAACTGAATGAAAACTACACCTTTTCCTTTGCTTTTTTCATCTAGTTCTGTGGCCTTAGGTTACTTCTGTGCTGATAATGATCCTACCATGACCTTGAACACCAGATTTATGATGAGCACATGCTTCCCAGATTCATGACCAGCCCTCTCAGTGAATAGGAAATGTCCCTGTTTTCCTCCTGTTCCTGTGATCTGACATTTCTGCTGACATTGAACAATCAAAGGCTTGATTGCTTTAGTCTGGCATTTATCCTGTTGGTTGAGATTCTATGTGTACTAGACATATTGCTTCTGGGTCCATGACTTATAAGATGTGCTATGAACGGTAGGCTAACAGTAAAACACAGAGTCCAGTTTATAGCACCTTCCATGTGAAGTGCTTTTAAGGACACATATATTATTAAACAATAATATCACAACAGAAGTAATATTTTATTTTGCAAATTAAATAACCCATTTCTCAGGAAATATTTATAAATTATTCAACTGAATTAATTGTGATAAAAATAAACAATTTTAATGAAAAACTGTGTAAATTGTCTAAGCATCTGTCAATGTTCCAGCAAGCATACAAATATGAGCAATTAAAAAATTTCAATTGTTTTTTAATAACATAAAATCTGATTTTGGCCTACTATAGGTCCACGGTATGAAATATGGTGTCCTCATGGGCAGCTAAGATCTGCTGTTTTGTGAGAAAGATTGTCCTTGACCTCAGCTTTTTAAGTCCCACATGTAGGTAAAAACACAAATCAGGCTTACAAAATAAAACTCAAGGGCTATGAGCTAGTTCAGAAGGAAGGTAAAGGGACTTGCATGCCACTAATGCTGTGGCACTCAGAGTAATCCCTGTAGTCTGCAGAGAGGAAAAAAGGTAACTAATTCCTACAAGTTGTCCTCAGTCTTCCACACACATGCCATGGTGCACATGCGCACACATAAATCACTCAATCAATCAATCAATCAATCAATAAATAAATAAATAAATAATGAATAAAGTAGAATTTTGAAAAAGAGGAGAAAAATAAGATCTGTGTGGAACTCACGTTTAATTACTCCTACTACACACATTTGGTAGTTTGATTAGGCCAACTCACTGTCAAAGCCCTAAGTGTTATTGATGACATAGCAGATTTTCATATCTAGCCCTGCTTTCTCCTGGTTCAGACTCTTTAAAGAGGCCTGCTACACACACACACACACACACACACACACAAACACACACACACAAACACACACATTGACAAGTACATCAACTCCTCAGAATTCCTGAGAGGTTGTTCATTTCCTCAAAAACCTTTGACCTCAGAGTCAGGGAGTAGAGGTTCCTCTCCACTATAATATTCAGCTCCTTAGACATTCAGGTCATATTGGATTCACTTTTGTATCCTTCCATCTAAGGCATCATCTGATGAATTTCATCTTAGTCCAGACATTTCCTGAAACCACGTCCATAGGGAACACTTGGCTGGCTGAGGGGGTGGATGAGTGGAACAGCAATGATATACTCTGGCTTCATTCATTTGAATACTTGTCCTTAACTTTTGAATTTTGACTTCGTGCTTCTTAGATCTGTGCTGTCTAATTTGTTCTGTTTCCCAAGAGACTGATGCAGGATATGGAACTTTAAAAATAGATTCAGTGAAGGGTCATAGGAAATACTAAGCATGTCAGATTAGCCTCATTGTTAATATACATGTTATAGTAGCTTATTTTCAGGCATACTTAGTGAGTGATAAGATTTTCCTTGAGCAATTTACGTGTGTTAGTTCATCTACATTCCCATAATAACTATAAAATAAGTCTTACTATTGAAGATTAAGATATTTTAAATTTAAACAATTTAACTTTCCCCAACCATTTAAAAATGGTTGCAGTTATATTTATGTGAACAGAAATTTGTCTATCTCAAGAATTCATAATCTTGACCACAATTCTAAAATATTTGGCATGTGAGTTTTCCTTCTTCTTAGCACTGCCATGAGTCTTTTTGATCATCTGAACTGGCTTCCCACAAAACCTTGACCAGCCTCCTTGGAGTCTCAGCCTCAGAAAGTAAAGGCTGGCCTAGCAAGGATCCTATGCTCTAGGCACAGAGGAGAAGTTATCGCCTTAGGATGAAGGGATAGCAGAGTAGATAGAGTGGTGTCATTCCTGCTAGATGTAATAAAGCAATACTTACACAAAGTTTGTGGGAGTGGTACCAATATCTAATCTGACCCAAGCCCATTCTATAAAATGGGACCCATACCTAATACTGCTTGGGTGACCAAGAACCTGAAAACAGGTCAAGGACCTAGGGTAAAACTGAATACTACTGTACTAAAAGAAAGAAAGGAAGAAGGAAGAAAAAGAGAAAGAGAGAGAAAAATAAATGAAAAAAACATAGCAATAAAATTGATTATATTGACTTTGTGCTATACTCATAGATCAATGCTTTTCTCAACAATCATCAAAAAAACTTCTAGTACTCTAGTCTGCACTAGATCCTTTGCAACTATTTTATGGCTTCCAGTTTTAGTGTTTTTCTTCCTCAGTATGTCATGAGTAGGTTTCTGCTTTTTGTGCTTTCTCTTGGGCTCTTATTCTTCTGTTTATTTGTATTTTTCCCAATTCCAATGTATTAGTTTTTTATTATGTATTTATTATATTATATGCTTAAATTCATTGTATTACTAGAAACTTGTTCGCTTTCTAATTAGAGATATAGAGGGAGTGGATCCATATGGGAGGAAGGGAGGGAAGAACGAGAAGTAGAGGGAGGGGAAACAGTAATCAGGATATATTCCATGAGAAAATGCTACTTTCAATAAAAGGGAAACAATATTTTAAGAAGGCAGTATCAGGAACTGGAGGAGATGAGAGAGAGGTACAGAGGGCCAGCGAAACGAATAAAAATATATAGCATGGGTGATAAGAAACTGGGGATAGCTACCAGAGGGTCCCAGACAGCAGGAAAACGTTAGGCTCCCAGGACCCAACAGGGATGACTTTAGCCGAACTGCGCAGAGAAGAGGGAAATAGAACCTGTTGAGACCCTCTCCTGCAGATAGGCACAGCCCCTGGTCAAGGGATGGGACCACCTATCCATCTCAAAGTTTTTAACCCAGAAATGTTCCTGTCCAAAAGAAGAATGGAGACAGAAAACAGAGCAGAGACTGAAGGAAGGGTTAACTGGGGAGTGCCCTACCATCATGTCTGCAGACACAGACACCAAATCCAACACTGTTGCCATGGTCAAGAGGCACTATCTGACAGGAACATAGTATGGGGGTTCCTTTGGAGGTATGGCAGGCCAGCAACTGGCCAACGCAGATGTGGATGCTTGGAGCCAACCATCAGACTGAGCTCAGGGAACCTGGTGGGAGAGCTGGCAGAAGGACTCAAGGGAAACCATTTTTAAAAGAAAATACCAAGTTAATAGAATTTAATAGCGTGAGAGTAAGAGGAGTCCATTTGGGTTCATGGGTGGGTTGAATGCCTGCATGATGATACTTTATTGATTGATTAATTTTCTCATGAAAACTCACAACACTTAAACAGAATGCACCTCCATTTCAAAATACTGATGCCCCTACAAAGCACCCCACGGCTGGGGCAGCCTACACAGTATTTTCTCTGAGCATGTTTTACTCCTGAGTCATTGGTTAGTAGGAGTTTGCCACCTGTTATGGAATTAGCGAGCTGCTTAGTTTTACAATTTAGGGAGGGTGATGCATCAAATAAAAGAGGATGAAGTCAAATTGATAAGCTCTGGATGCTAGGGAAATATCACCATGTTATCTAGAATTACAATATGCTGAAGTTTTTGAGCTTTGACATTGTCATTGTACCAAAAACCATAAACTAAGTTTTAAAAAGTTTACATAGAAGATAATTTCTTTTTACAAACTTCTTTCCAATCCAGCGTGTTTATTGAAAATTCCTGGAAGCTGCAACATGCCATCTGTTTCCATATCAAAATTTACCCCCACAATCAAGAAAAAACCACTGCTGCTTTTTTTACTCAAGAGGTTGCTTAGGAACAATGTAGTTGCATACACAGGTCAGTTCCTATTGAATCACTGATGATGGGCCAGATGCAAGTACACAAACTTGCCTAGATTCTAGAAACTGCCTAAAAATCAGCTTTCACTTCAGAAACATATCCCAGAGTAAAATCCCTAAGGCAACATTCTAGACAGACACAGTTAGAATGGTACCTTTAGAAGGGCTTGTCAATAGCTATTTGACTTGATGAGGCTTTTTCCTGTTAGCTGGAAATTTGAACAGCGGGTTCCCTTTGCAGGTGACTATTGCAGTGTTAGGTTTACAAAAGATGGAACTGCCTGTGAAGAAGGCCCAGAAGTGGCACTCCAAATATGGGCTTCTTCGGCTGAAAATGGCCAGAACATCCTTCAGCTCACCAGGGACAGTCAATATTCCAATTCTATTAGGCCTGTAAATGAAGAGAGATGTGAAAAACAGGGCAGACTGTCAGAATACACAATCTATTAAAAAGGTAGAGAAAACAGAGGAGGAAATAAAAACAAGCTAAAAATGGTGTGATTATGTTTCATAAAAATCAGTATGGCTATGTTTCTGAGAGAAAAGGTACCAGGTTTTTGTGGAGTGTGGGCAGAAGTAGGGAGTGTTTTTATTTTTTTCTATAGTGTTAAGAAAACATTGACCAGATAAATATCTCCCACTAAAATGGCTAAGAAAATCCCTTGCAAGTTCACAAGGTAAGAAATGTTCATTTTCATGCATAATTTTAAAAATGTTATGTTGGGCCTATGCTGACATAAACACTATTCTGAATAGTTGACAGAAAATTGAAGGATCAGCAATCATCATGATATTTAATCTATTCTGAATAATGTGATCTGTTAGGTTGCCTGATAAACTACTCAGCTGGTTGCACATGTCTTGCTGACCAGTCATGTATTTTAAAACATCAGCCCTCTCTACTTTCAGACTCAACATACCCTACACCTTTGGAAAGGTTTGTTTTCCTACTTAAACTTATTTAGCTTCTAAATTTCAAATTTGTGATTTCAATAATCCCAGCACTATACTCGGTGCCAATTGGAAGTGTGGTTTTCCCAAAAGCTCTATAGCAAAATTATAGTAAGTTTTCTTTAGTAGCTAAGAATCCAATATTCCTTACCATAGAAATTTATTTCAGTATTTTTTGACCACAAAATGGATATTCTGTCCACCAAATCACTGACTGACCCTTTTCAAGATACTTGGCTGTAAACAAAGCATGGCCTAGGGCCTTGTCACATTTACCATATCATGTTCAGGAGTTTCCAACTCAGACGTATTACCAGCACATGTCAACCAAAGTGGAATAGTGTTCAAGGTGAAGACACTCCAACAAACTACATACACTCTATGCGTATTATGAAGTTGAAATTAAACTGCCATGTAATTGAAACTCCATCAAGAGTTTGTCAAGAATTAGACCCAAAAGTGACTAGCCAAAAAGCAAAACAAAACAAAACAAAATAAAACAAACAAAAAACTCGCAAAAAAACAAACAAACAAAACAAAACAAAATCAAAAGCAAAACCATCAAAACCTAAAAGCAAATCCCTATGCCTTTTGCAGGTTAAGAACAGGAAGTAGTGGGACCTTGGTACTCCAATGATAACATCTGAAAATATAGCACTAATTTGTATTTGCAGTCAGTGTGTTGAATTTTTATCTCAGAGTTATCTACAGAATAGGATGTCAGCATATGCTGTTGAAAATGGAAGCAAGGAAATATTTAAATTTTATGTCTCAGTGGTGTTTAAGCCATACTATGGACTTAGTAACTGATCCTAATAGAATTGTCCTGATTTTTTTTTCTTTATCTGTTCTCAGCATGTACAGGGGACAGACAGGAGCCTCTTTTTCAGTTGTAGGCTTTGCTGTTTGGCATGTCAGCAATTGAGAGATATTTTATTTTTAATTTTTTAATTGTCTTAGTTGGCCAAGGAGCACAGCATGTTTTGTTCTTCCAAAAGAATACTAAACAAGAGGCATGGGAAGAACCACACTGAAGCTTTCTCTGTGCCCACCAGACTTCAAGAGAGTCTTACTAATGCAACAGTGGAGCCTCCTGTCCAAGTATGAATATCGTATTTCTCCAATAGTTGAGTCTCAAGACAGATGTTGAATGCCTAACTGTTTGTAGTCACTATTGCCTGCAAATTCTGAAAAAAAGAGAAAGAAATCAGAGCACCAAACCAAAGAAGATAGCTATAGCCACCCTGTAATAAGCACGCTGTCTGTGTTCCTTGACTGCTATGGAAAACAACCAAAAGTTGCTTTTAATCATGTATACATGCAACCAGGATCTCATTGAGGACATGAAAAAGATCTCTTTTCTAATAGTCTTCATTTCAACTACATTTTCCCCTTTACCATTTCCTATATACTTCTACTTTTTTCTTGACTAATATTTATCTCTGATGTCAAAATACTATAAATAAAATCATCCTGGTTTTAGAAATAAAAATTTCCATTTCATGTGGATATTAGTCCAAAAGCTCAGAATACCCAAGATACAATTTACAGACCATATGAAGGTCAAGAAAAAGGGAGAACAAAGTGTAGATGCTTCGGTCCTTGTTAGAACGGGTAACAAAATACTCATGGGAGCAAAAACAGAGACGAAGTGTGGAGCAGAGTCTGAAAAAAAGGCCATCCAGAGACTGCCCCACATGGAGATCCATCCCATCTACAGTCACCAAATCAAGACCCTATTATAGATGCCAAGAAGTGCATGCTGACAAGAGCCTGATATAACTGTCTTTCAAGAGACTCTACCAGAGCCTGACATATACAGAGGTGGATGCTAATAACCAACCATTGAACTGATCATGGGGTCCCCAATGGAGGAGTTAGAGAAAGTACTGAATGAGCTGAAGAGGTTTGCATGCACATAGGAAGAACAACAATATCAATTCACAAGAGCTCCCAGGGTCTAAACCACCAGCCAAGAAGTACACATGGAGGGACCCATGGCTCCAGTCAAATATGTCGCAGATGATGACCTTGTAGGGCATCAATGGAAGAACAGACCCTTGATCCTGTGATGGCCTGATGCCCCAGTGTAGGGGAATCCGAGAGCAGGGAGGTTGGAGTAAGTGGGTGGGTGGGAGAGGGGATGAAATAGGTTGTTTCTGAGGGGGGAAATCAGGAAAGGGGATAACATTTGAAATATAAATAAATAAATTATCTAATTAAAAAATTCTTGCTATAAATGACTGCCTAATATTTTCTTCTAATAGATGAATTATTCCTTTCCAAGTGGAGAAATGATTGAGCAGCATGAAGGATAGAGATTTCTGTCCCATATAATGTTCTCTAGTCCTCAGAGTATATTCAACAAGATGATCTCTGGGTGCCTTCCCTGTCATGGATCAGATGAGCTGTTGGTGGCTGTAGAAAAAAATCAGTCAGCATCCTTTGGTAGTAGCGGATTACTTAAATTCCATGACAGCAAAGGAAGCCAGTGACCACATATAGAAAGGGTAGGTTAAGCCGGGCAGTGGTGGCACATGCCTTTAATTCCAGCATTTAGGAGGCAGAGGCAGGCTGATTTCTGAGTTTGAGGACAACCTGGTCTACAGAGTAAGTTCCAGGACAGCCAGAGCTGCACAGAGAAACCCTGTCTCAAAAAACTAACAAACAAACAAAAAACCCAAACAAACAAAAAAGAAAAACAACAAACAAACAAAACAAAACAAAGGTAGCTTAGACATTAACTTACTCATTCGTTAAACTAAGAAAAATGTCTTTATTAAATACTTACCATCTTCAAGTAAGCATACTACCAGGGAAGTAAGAAAAATAATCACTAAGAAATAAAACAGTGAGCAAATTGAAATATTAAAGGTTCTTATGAGTAGTATCAGGAAGTTAAGGCACAGAGAAAAATACTGGGCCTGATGAACACAAACTGTAATTGAAGAGCTACGGAAAGCATAGTGAGAACACATCTAGGAGCTGACAACTCGGGGGAGCACATTGGAGGGACCCCTATCTTTGTGACCAGTTCCTCCAAATTCTTCTAGTCCTGACAACGAAACTGAAAAATTTAAAGAATGCCTTCATTCATCCAGAAAACAAAGAAGAGGAGAAAATAATTACCAGAGAATATGCCAATGAATTTTATTTTTTTTATTTAGTATTTTTGAATGTGTGCATGTTTGTATATTTGAGTGGAAAGTGTGCCATGACATTTTTGTGGAGGTCAAAGGACAATCTAGAGTGTCTTCCCTTGCTTTTCATAATGTCTGAGACAGTCTTGTCATTGTTTGATGGCCGGTGAACTTACAGCCATTCTCCAATCTACACATCTCTTCTTGCCACAGCAACACCGTTGAAGCACATTATCAGAACTTCACATGTGTTCGGGAGCTTTCACACTGAGTGGCAAGCATTTCACCTACTGATCCATTCCCCTGGTCATTTTAGTATTTTTTTTTTAATGTGGCTTTTGTAAAGGAAATCATTTCAGCAGACTCTAACCTTCCAAGTTTTGTCATAGCCAATTCATCCAAAGAAAAGGAAATAATCGAATTCTGCCCTTTCTTGTAGTGTCCTATACTCATCTCACCTGAGAATGAGGGAACAGACTATTAGTGTAGTACATATCTAGGGAGACAGGCTCACCTATAGACATATCAATCACAGGGCTATAGAACACTCTCTGTCCCACTCATCACTACATTTCTAAAGTCTTAATTACCTCTAACCCATTCACTCAGTATGATATAGCCACCTTTCAACAAGGACCAAAGGATAATACATACTAAAATGCAAAACAATCCAGCTGAAGATAGTGAATGAGTTGTGGGTTCAGAAGCACAAGTAGTGGGAATGCTGCGAACATCTTATGAAATTTTAAAAGACTAGTATGATAGGAACATTAAAAGAAAAGTAGAAATCATGCAAGAATTAATAGGGTGTAACCAGAGAGACAAAATTCCTAAGAAAGAATCCCAATGAAATGCTGAGACAAAGGCAAAAGAAGAAGGAAAAGTGTAATAGAAATGGAGATATCTCTTTTGTGAGTTCACAAATGGTGGCACAGGCAGAGAAAAGGTTCTTTCAGTCTGACCATGTGAAGAAGCTTTTCCACACCGGAGAAACAAAGCAAAATACAAATAAAAGGACTGCAGAGGCATTCAAAAGAAACACTTATAGTGAGCACACCAAAAATAAAACAAAAAACAAATAAAAATCTATGCTTAAAATAATAATAAAAGAGGATTGTATCATGTTAATGTCAAACAACAACAACAACATCAACATCAACAAAAAAATCCAGAAAGCACAGAGAATACCATGGAGGGATAATTTCAAAACAAGCCATCAAAATCCCTATCTAAATGTAAACTAAATGTATCAAATTCAACTATTTGATTTAAAAGTTCTGATAGAAACAGAAGTAGGAGTCTTTCTTATAAAGAAACAACTATTTAGTTGGAGAGATGGTCTAATGGTTAAGAACACTGGCCGGGTTTTAAGAGGACCCACATTCAAGTCCGAAGAACTTTAAGGCAGCTCTGAATTGTCTGTAAATTCAGTCCAAGAGGATTCAATGGCCTCTGTGAGCCTCAGACACTCACACACTGCATGTACATGCACACAGGTAAAACACTTATTTTACATGCATAAAATGCAAACAAACAAACAGACAAATAGGCAAAGAGAAGAAACTCACCCTCTTTCTTTTTTTTGCAATTTTCAAAATTTTATTTATTTATTCAATTTACAACCCAATATCAGCTCCTCCCAGGACCCACTTAGGCAAGCTCTTCCCTATTCCACCATACCCTTCTCCTTTTGAGAAGGAGAAGCCCCTCTTTTGCTGTCACCTCCAAACTGATTCCCTCTCCATCCTTTTTCCCACCTCACTGGGGCTCAACTAGGTACATCCTCTCCCACATAGGCCAGACAAGCATCAGATTCATGGCAGGCAGGCAGGCAACAGACTCAGGGACAGCCCCTGTTCCAGTTGTTGGGGTAACTGCATGAAAACTAAGCAGGGCAAGCAAAATGAAAGTTGAATGTAATATTTACTGACATAAAAAGAATCCAGTAGGGGGTCTCTGTCGTCTCCAAGTTTGACAGAACAATGATCTGATCGATGTAAAATGAAAAGGAATCTAATTCAACACAACTCAGTAGCTGGTATTGGTTCTAGCCTCAATAAATCTGACACTGGGAAGTTTATTTTAGACATATTAAAGCACAGCATAATTTGGAAAAAAGTTTTCTGATGCTAATGAACTTAATCCTATGTGCTAAAGGCATGACTACATAGAAACTCTTTGTAAAGTATACGTGACATCTTCCATTAAAAGAGGGCTCTATAGATTGACTACATGTGACATCTTAGGACTCTGGTGGAGGATCTTATGTGGTCTGGGTCATATAGTTAGTACAGAGATCACCAGGCTATCAACCACTTCTGCCTCCAGCCTTCTGGGCGGGAAAGGTTATACAGCTCTCCCTTTGAAGAGACAGCCCTGCATGTTTAACAGTCATGATTTCTCAAGTGCTTATCTGTGAGCACAAGAACCTCTGTACCCTCTACAGAACCAAATCAACCTAGATTTATATACTACTCGAAGTGCTTCTAACATCAAAGACAAATATTTTCTTAGACAAATATCGAAGGAATTTTTGCCTATAGAAGTGTCTGAGAAATGCTAAAATAAGTTCTTTAATGAGAACAAAAATGATATAGGTAAGAAACTCAGGTCTAATTTTTATTTTAAATCTTCATTAATTCAACTTAGAATTACAAAATCTTTATTTAAAAGAGTTAATTTGAAACTTATATGTAGAATTGCACTGAGGCCTTCTTGCAAGTCGTGACTTGAATTTTGGCTTTTAAGTAAATGGGCCAAGGGAGCATAAAGCAGAAGGGAGAAAAAAAAAACATCAAAGGAATGAGAAGGGACAAAGGGATGGAGCAATGAGGATATCAAAATCATAAATTGCATAAAGTATGGAATACAAAAGTAAAAGCCAAGAATGGAATATAGGAAACAATATCATGCTAGGTATTAATCCATATGTGTCAGCAACTACTTTAACTTTCAGTGATCCAAATGCCTCCTGTTAAGAGACAGAGAGCAAACCCCCTTATACAGTCTATCCACTATAACCAAAAAAAAAATAGTTGGGAAATAGATAGCAAGAGTAAAGAAGTTAAACCATGCTAGCAGTAATAAAAAGGAGTTGGTTATATTAATATCAAAGGGCATATCAAAATCAATGTTTTTAGGCATGAAAATTATTATGATATAATGATCAATCAGCTTCTTAAGAAGTCATAACAATCTTAATATGTATGCACTTCCCACCCAAGAGTTCAATTTTGTGAGGCCAGACTCCAAAAAATTAAAGGAGTAAATGAATCTACCATTACTGCTGGACACTGTGCCACATTTTTATCACAAGTACATACAACAGATGGAAAACTATATAAGATATACTTGAATCCTATAACGGATATGATATGGCATCTTCATTCAACTGTGCAGAATACATGTTCTTCTCAATCTGAAACATTCACAACTAACCACATAATGTGCCATTACCCATACCGTTAGAAAAATGTTGTGCGTGTCTTCCGTTTGTGTGAATTCCTTTTCATATATGTGGAGTTGCATGTGTATGTGAGTACATAAGCATGTGTAAATACAGGCATGAAGGCAAGAATTAAACTTGGGTATCTCCTTTAACTGTTTTCCATCTTATTTATTAAGGCAAGCTCTATCATCTCAACCCAGACTTTGGTAATTTGCCTAGACTAGCTACCCAGTTCACTCTGAGGAGCATTGGATAGGAATACAGAGTGATCACAATACTGTCCGGAATCTCCGGCACTCATGTGAGTGTAGCAAATACTTTGCTCACTGAACTATCTCCCAGGCACTTAAAGAAGAGAGATCACACAATGTCTTCAATTACAACACAACATCATTAGCTTAAAAGCCATTTATACTTGCACTTATCTGTGAAAATTCCAATACTTTAGGACACTAACAACACATATCTACATCGCACAGAAGTAAAAGCAAAAAAAAAGAAAGTAGTAAAATGAATTTTAAAACTATGTTAAGCTAATTTAAAATAAAAATACATCTTCCAAAATTTGTGTAAATCAGTAAAAGCAGTTTTAGAGTGAAATTTATAGCATAAAATGCATATATATGAAAACCACTGTTTATAATCAAAAATATTAAGAGCCTATCTTAGAAATTAGGCAAAGAGAAGAAAATTAATTCTAAAGTAATCAGGTGCAAAGAAATAGTTAGCTAGTGGAAAATTATGAAATTGAAATTAGCAATAAACAAAATAAGAGTAAACAATAAACTCAATAAACAAAACCAGTAGAATAAAAATCATTTGTTTCAAATATTAATTGATAAACTTTCAGACAGTCTTTAAAAGAGGAACACATTTTTGTGGGTGTTCCATAGCCTCAGTCATAGTGTCAGGCCTTAGGACCTCCACTTGAGCTCGATCCCACTTTGGTCCTGTCACTGGATCTTCTTTTCCTCAGACTCCCTTCCATTTCCATCCCTACAGTTCTTTCAAACAGGAACAATTATGGCTCAGAATTTTGATTGTGGAATGGAAACCCCATCCCTCACTTAATGCCCTGTCTTTCTGCTAGAGGTGGGCTCTACAAGTTCCCTCTCCCTACTGTCAGGCATTTCATCTAAGGTTTTTCCCTTTGAGTCCTGAGAATCTCTTACCTTCCAGTTCTCTGGTACATTCTGGAGGGTACCCCCAGCATCCTATTTTCTGAGGTTGCCTGTTTCCATTCCTTCTGCTGGATCTCAGGGCTTCAGCCCTTTTCCCCTATCCAATACCAGATCATGTTCCCCTCTCTGACCCCCCATTCACTTTCCCTCCCCAGTTCCTCCCTTCCTTCTCCCTTGTGATTGCTTTCTTCTCCCTCCCAAGTGGGATTGTGAGATAGATGCTCACTTGGGCCCTTCAGCTTGTTGACCTTTTTGAGTTCTGTGGACTGTGTCTTGGGTATTCTGTACTTTTTTTTTTTTTTTTTTTTTTTTTTTTTTAGTTAATATCAACCAGGCAGCATACACCAGCTGATATGGGGTCCCCAACACACATACAGTAGAGGACTGCCTGGTCTATGTTCACTCAGAGATGATGTACCTAACCCTTAAGAAACTGGAGGCCCAAGGGCATTTAGAGGTCAGGTGGGGTTGGAGGTGGGGACATCCAAGTGGAGACATAGGGGTGGGGAGGAGTTATGGAATGTGAAACAGTCAGGGGGTAGACAGAGGGTGATAAAATATGGAATGTAAATAAATAAATAAATTTTCAAAAAATTAGAAAAATTTTAAAAAAGAGCACTTGACAAAGAGGTATCATTACTGATATGTATGTTATTACTAAGAGAAAAATGAATGTTAGAACAACCTGATGTCCATATTTGATAACCTAGATGAAGTGAACTTATTCCTTAAAAATCCACAATCTACCAAAACAAGATTCAGTGGATAATTTTCATGGACTTATTTCTATTAATTAAATTGAGAGCTCATTTAGATGTTCTAGTAGCGGAACACAGCTACTCGTATGCCCTTGAGTGAAGGTGGTCCTCTTCTCTTGAGGGAAAGCCATCCTCCTTGATCAAGTGTGCAGCTTTGGGAGGGATGCACATGGAAGGGTAAGGATCAAAAGGGGCAAACACCTAGCTCAATCCAGATCCAGGTATACTATTCTTGGGCATGTATCTAAGAGCAGTTAATTTCAATAGAAGGTCTGTTCTTTTCTGAAGAGAAACGGAAGAGCAGTGGATCTGGGGAAAGGGGAGCACTTACAGGAGAGAAGGGAGGGAAGGCTGTGCTTAGAATGTATTGTATGAGGGAAGAATACATAAAACACATAAATTTAGGCTATAGTGAATAATTTTCTAAATTGAATCTAATAATCTCAGAGAGGTTTACTATAAAATATAATTCTACAAAACATTTTAGAAAGAAATAATATGAACTATTTACAGCATTCAGACTTATTTTCAAAGGATACAGGGAGAGCTGTAGAAACAATACAGGGATCCCTGTTTGCAAGCCTAGGGTTAGGAAAGAAGGAAGTAGTAGATATGCCTCAACATATTTTCAGAAAAGCAGAAGAATTTTGAAATATTAAACAGATTCAGAATCAGTCATAAGATGTGCAGCTCCTGTAGAATGAAGAGGCTAAATACATTATTTCTAACTTAGAAAATATTAGATGAAATAAAATAAAAATAAATATTCTTAACATGTGTTAATTAGCCCAAAGGACAAGTGGAATTCTGCAGAGTGAGAAACAATCTTCACAAGAGCTCACTGCAGGCTAAAAAAGAAATTAAAACATGTCTCCCTATTAATCATGGGGGGGGGGAAATGTGTCACCTTAAAAGTTCACAGTGGGCAGAGGTGGATCCCAACCTCACCTATGAACTGAAGAGTGTGTAAGAGTGCTGATATACCTAATCTTGGTTGTCAACTTGACTACATCTTGAATTAATTAAATCCAAGCTGCTGGACACTACTGAGAGGGATTTTCTTAGTAAGATTTACTTGAAGCAGTAATTTCAACCCTGTAGCTGAACCACACCTATTGGTGGCAGCCCACATAAAAGGACATAGAAGGAAAAAAAAAAAGCAGCTTTGCTTTTTGAGCATCTTGTCCTTGCTCTCTCTGGCAAAGTCATCTATTGTGCCATTGCTGGTTCTAAATCCTTCTGTAGATTTCTAACTTCCACTCCAGATCAGACTGAGACTACGAGACATCCAGCCTTGTGGAATGAACAACTATCCAATTCTTGGTAGCCTTTCCATCACGAGATAGCTGTTACTACTGTGACCTAGACCACATCCCATAAGCATTCTATTAGTTCTTTTCCTCGAGAGCAGTGGTCCTCCACCTATAGGTGGTGACCCACTTTGGTGGTTGAGTGACCCTTTCAATGAGATCACTTACAACCATCAAAAAACACAGATATTTATACTGTAATTCATAACTGTAGCAAAATTACAGATATGAGGGAGAAACAAAACTAATTTTATTATTGGGGTCAGCACAACATGAGGAAATGTACTAAAGGCTCATGCCATTAGGAAGGTTGAAAACCATTTCTCTAGAGAACCTCGACTAACCCAAGCCCTTTTAGCATTTTGTTCTCCTGGGAGAACTTGGGAGAAAAGAGGCAGTCTGAAACACTTTCTTCTGCCTTAGAATTAACCATTGAGACCCAAATCTACTTACATTTTTTATTAGATATTTTCTTTATTTACATTTCAAATGATATCTCCTTTCCCAGTTCCCTCCAAAAAATAAAACTCCTATTCCCTTCCCCCTCCCCCCATTCACAAACCTACTCTCTCCTACTTCCTGGCCCTGCCATTCCCCTACACTGAGGCACAAAACCTTCACAGGACAAAGGGCTTCTCCTCTCGTTGATGACTGACTAGGCTATCCTCTGCTACATATGCAGTTGGAGGTTTAGTCCCTGGGAGCTCTGAGAGTATTAGTTAGTTCATATATTGTATGGGCTGGAGAGATGGCTCAGCGGTTAAGAGCACTGACTGTCCAGAAGTCGCTGAGTTCAATTCCCAGCAACCACATGGTGGCTCACAACTGTAGTGGGATCTGATACCCTCTTCTGGTGTGTCCAAAGATAGCTCAGTGTATTCATATACTTACTTTTAAAAAGAACTTACTTTGTATTAAAGGCAGTAGACTCACTGTTAAGAACAAAATATTCTATAATTTCTGTTCATTTTTCTATTTGGTACTATAAAAGTGAACTTAGGTGGGCCTCTGATTCTACCAGAATCCTATACCAGAGAGGTTCAATTATATCATCACACCATCTAGTCCTTTCCTTGGAGAGAATAGGAGCAAATCAATAAGCAGATGAAGTATGTAGTGGTACTGAATGCTGAAGCATGGGGAGAAACGTGAGCTTAAAACTGACAGTGATTTAAGCTCCTTATAAGCAAGCAGAACTGTGAAGCTGACAGAAACCACACAAGTGCTTACTGTGCTCTGCATTGTAACTGATACCAGCTCACAAGCGTGCACACAAGCAGGCACATATCCAAGGATGGTTTCGAGGCTTTGATGTGACATTGGTAATTTTATAGATTTCAGACTTCCAGATTTGTTGCTAAGCTGTCATATCTGTTCCTTGTTTGTTTTCCTTTCTCTTTGGCATGACAGCAGTTTTGCAGAAGACCAGTGATTTAAAAAAAATGAAATGAAAAGTGTTGTGGACTGGTATCAGCAAACCAGCAAACACACACTGGGCAACAAAAGCTCTATCCGGTAGCAGAAGTCCATAGAACATCAAAGCCAACTAATTAATGTAGCTCTGATGTTTATACCAGGTGCTCAGTAAAGGTGGATTTCTTTACATTGCTAAGAATTCAAGCCACTAAGTGGTAGACTACAGGGGGACAGAGTGAGGGTTTCATCAATTCCTAAATCAAAATTAGAAAGATACTTAGATGATGAGTACCAACTTCATCTAGTTCTTCTTGGTCAAGCAAAGTTATAACCCAAAAATGCTACAAGAGACAATCAAATAGGGAACTCTGAAATGTAACAAGAAAATAATTTTTCTTTCTTCCTTCCTTTTTTCTTTCCTCCCTTCCTTTCTCTCTCTCCCCCCTTTCTGATTCTAAAGAATAAAAGAAAACATGGCAACATAACATCTAAGAACTCCTACCAGAAGAAAACATCTGAAATGCAAAATTTCCCAATTCTCAACCCAGCAACTGGGGAAAGATAGAGACTTCCTCACTCTGCTAGATCCAAGGAGAGTCCTCTCCTAAGGAAGGTTCACACAAATACAGAGGATGCTTCTACTAAATAAGTAGCCACATAACAGGTTCTCTTTTCTTGCCAGGCCTATGACTTCCCTATGTTAATGAAAAAAAAAAAAAAAAAACCCAAGTGGTAGGCTAAACAAGTGGGACATGTACACACATGTAGACACACAAAGATAACAATTTGATTCAGTCAATGTGGGGTGGTTCAGTCTGCCTGCCTAGCCAATCTGTCCATTTGTTGGAGAGATCCTTCTCCATTTGAATGGCTTAGCACTTTTAATAAAATCTGTGCTGAAAAGATTTACCTGAAGGTATTTCTGGGTTTCCTATTGCTGACAATGATCTACAATAGAATACAGTCAACAACAAGGATAACTTTGTCCCTTTATTCTTCCTTGTAAACATTATGTGTTCTAGAGACTGTTGTTTCTTTTAAGTTCCATGTTTTTCTATGTCTACCCAAAAACCTTATCATGTACTTCTGTGGTTTTTATTTTATAAGCCATACATGGCTAATTATATTGAACATGTTTATGTGCTATTTTAAATATATGTGTGTCCAAACAAAACTAATATGATCTGATTAAATTATAGCCAAAGGATAATATTGATCAGTCACCAAAGATAAATAGATGATGGGTATGCATATTTAAAAATGTTCATTTGAAATGATGAGTATGAACATAAAGTTGGGTGAATAGGGAGCTGAGGAGGATTTTGAAGGAGTTAGAGAAGGGGGAAACATGATCAAATATAATGTATGAAAAAGTCTAAAATAGTAAAATTCAACATCATACACTATACAAATTACTATGTGATCCTCTATATATGTATCAGAATGGCTGAAATCAGGTATAAGGAGGAAATACAATTCTGGAAATAATGTGGCCAGTGACCACTCCCACTCTTGCTTCCAGGACTGTAGTAAGTACATACACAAAAAAATCACTTAATGGATTCTTCTAAAACTATCCACAGTATTACCACATAATTCAGAAAATCTTTTTCCTTAGTAAATTACTTAAATGGGTTCAAAACTTTCAGATACCTTGAGAATTGTATAAATTTCATAAATTGTATGAAAGCAACTGAAAAAATGAAATGTTCCTGAGTTAGTAATTGATATGTAAGGTTTGTAATATTCACAGAATGAATTATTATCAAATGTCAAAAAGGAAAGAAGTATGAAGCAAAAAATATATGGAGAGATTTCAATATATATTTATATAAAATTTGTGAAAGACTTGGCTGAAAATGACACATACATGACATATGATTCCAACCTACATGGCACTTTTGAAAGCAAGACCATGGACAGAACAAAAAGTTCCATGGTTTACAAGTTTGAAATAAAGAAAGGTTGAGTAGGTCAAATCCACATTTTCAAATTTATATGTGACTTTAGGTGAGTTCTATTATACATTTATTCAATCCTATATAATATGATCTATCAAGATTGACCCAAAGGTGAATAAAGACTTATGGTAAGAGAAGACCTTGGGCACAAATTCCGCAGCCAGTCCCACAATATCGAGAGGAAGCTACACTCCCAGGCTCTCTAACATCCCCAGGATCAGAGGTAAGGAGGACACAACATCTGTCCCAACACTGGGAGTAACTTTGACCAGCAGAACTAGGCACACAGGAACTCCATGAGCACAGTGATTCAGGTTCCTTCCAGTCTGGTGCCCTGAGCAGACCTTGGGTGCAAGCTCCACACCAGCCCCACAACATCCAGAGGAAGCTCTACTCCCAGGCACTCTAACATGCCCAGGATCAGAGGTGAG